>JAKCPI010010136.1:0-13815 GCA_023213315.1 Euborellia annulipes
CATCTTATGGCAAAAAAAAAAAGAAATGTCAAATCAAATTAAGAGCATCCGGTACTTAAGATTTCCGTCTTCAGCTACTTAAAAGAAGGAAAATCTCAAATTTTTTAATCTAATATTTGAGCTCAGTGGCGGATTTAACTTATAGAATCTCTAGACATGATATTCAAATATTATTATATTTTAACTGATCAAATATTTATTTCATTTTTTTGTAAATTTATCAACCAGATAGTTCTTACGCCCCAAGGCCTGCAAACTCCTTAAGTTTGCGCAAAATAATCGATTATTAAAAAAATCGATTAATCGATTATTTCGATTATTGAGCCAATGATTGATTTATTTCTGGGAAAAATGCGTTTGAAAAGATGGGATGAGACATGTATACTAAAAAAAAAAAGTCAAATGATTTTCACTTGAGGAAAAAATGGATAAAAAGGTTCTATACTGGTTTGAACCTCAAAAACCTAAAATGAGAGTTTCGAGGTTACTCGTATAGTTAGGATTTCAAATCAATCGGTAATTCATATTTAAACCTCATAGTCTTCAATGAGGGTTTTGAGTGTTAAAGTAGAATTACTTTCTGAGCAGCAAATAAAACATAAAGGAATTGAGGCTTCTGAGGTTAAAGCTAGAATTTGTTTTTTGACTCAGGTTGGTATCATACTTTACTTTCTAAGAGATTATGCCCAAAGTTTCCATAAAGCTATTAATTTTAAAAAAAATAATTTTAAGAGCTTATTTGATTTAATGATTTGCTAATTTACAAATTGCCATAGCGAGCGCGCCTTTTCAATAGCCTACTATCTAAAAATGGTAAATCAATATTTTATTAAAATATTTGTTTTTATTGTTAATATAAATTTATTATATAATATTTTTTTATCGTTTTATTTTTAAAAAATTGCACTCTCCCTTTCAGAGTTATTTTTCCTTTTAGAGATGGATGATTGTTGACGTCGAGGAAATTTTGCCTAAACTTTAAGTGGACGCGTAGTTCGCCTTGGACATAAATGTCAAAACTTTTTTATCAGTAATCACCGAGTGGATCCTGAGCCAAGCGGGTTAATAAAATAATACATTTCATTCATTTTTTTATTTTTTCTGGTTTTCCTGCTTTCTCTTACTTTACATGGATGGAATTCTTATACTCTGCATTTCAGTGATCTATAAAAATAATAATAAATACTACTATTTCGCAATATAAATTAAATTGGCTTGCTCTCAGGATGTTTGTGTATTTTGGCACCAAACGATAACAATAACATCGACTTGGTCCATTTGCTCGGGCTTTTCGATCGGTCTGCCCACATTCCGGGACAACATTTGAGAGATGTTATCTTTCTGATTATTTATTATCTTTACGAGATACTAATATTTCTTTTGGAATTTGTTTTTTTTTTCTAGATCTAATTCAACATCTTTTTGAAAAAGCTTCTTGATATCAAAACTTGTTTTCATTTTATTTCTTTCAATTTATTATAAAATGTTATAAATTTGTGACCAATATGTAGCTATTTTTTATTCATTTCAGAATGAATATCGAAATTATCAATAAAGAATTATTTATTAAGGGAGGAGTAGGAGGGGCCGTCTAAACGTACTTAAAAAAAAAAAAAAAAACTAGACTATTATAAGAAATTTTTCAATGCAGTTTTTTACTTTTTTTTAAATAAATTAAAAATGATTTAAAAATAAATTTATTATTGTTATTAATATATTAATTAAGAAAAATTTAAAAAATTTAGATGATTTATTTAAAAATTACTTCAAAAAGTGATTTGGAGTCTAGTCTAACAGCCGGTATTATCAGATCCCTTATTAGCCTACATCTGGCCTATATTTATATATTTTTATGCTTTTATAGATGATACATAATATATAATAACATTTATAAAGTGCATTCATTGTTAAAAGATCAATGAAAATCAAACAAATGCATTATATTATTAGCTACCATTCTGACATCTCTTGGCAAACTTTTGAATTACTTGATTTTTTGGGTTTACTTTTTATGACACATAACGCCATCTTATCAGCAAAAACATGCTTAACAGCTTTGCTCCTACTCCCCCTTAAGTTTTCTTATAAATTATTCTAGATAAGAAAATCTTATCGAGGATTTAAAAATGAAATAGAAGTTGTTTTCCAGACAGATAGACAAAGTAAGTTTAAAAAAAGATGGTTAAGGTCAAATATTAGCAAACAAATTTCTTTTTTTATAAATAAAGTAAAAGTACTACAATAATAAATTATTATGATTATATTCATGTTGAGTAAATTTTTTTCTCTGTTGCTTGAGGGTCGGTCCCTCTCTCTTTTTCTCTTGCCCTGACACTGTCTCCAGATGTTTATGATATATTCGGCAAAACAAAATAGCTTTCCAATCTAAACAAGCTTATGGGTCAGGTTTGGTTCTTGTTTTTCTATAAGGGATGTCATCCAGAGAGACAGACGTTGAGAAAGTGATTGTATCTTGTAAGGGATTTCAAATCGTCTATTTACATGAAAATCTTCCAGACGTGTTTTTCTCAAACACATTAAAAGCATCACTTTAATATTAGATATACGAGATACTAGAATAAATTCATGACAGGGTGGTAGAAAAGAACTTAAGCCGTTTATTCTTTAATTTATTTAAATATGTTGACTATCATTTTATTTTTATCATATATAGGTCTATGTTATGACATCATTTCATAGGCGTCGAATTGTTTCTTTGCCGAAAGAGGGGGGAGATGCAAGATTTTTGCATGCAGGCAATCAATAAGCAAATGAAGATTAAATAGTAAATAGTGTTGCTTATTTAAAAAAAAGTCTTCTCCAAAAATTGTTCCGTTATAAGAAGCATGCCGCCATTAATATTGTTGCCGCCGATTTTGGTGTTAATCGTTTAACTGTTTCAAAAATTTGGCACACAACAAAAAAGCAGTACAGTGAAGGTCTTATTTCTGGGGATGTGTCATCAAAGAAAAAGAAAAACTGCTTAAGAAAGCAAGGTCAGCGTTTTCCAAACTTTTTTGACTGCAGCCCGGGACGAGGCTTTAAAATTTTTCGAGACCCACCTTATGAAAAAAAAATAAGTAAAATATAGGCCTATATTTTTTTTTTCGGGATCCCTTCAAAAGTTTTTCTATGACCCGGTGCCGGGTCACGACTCACACTTTGGGAAACGCTGCCTTAGGTGATATGAGAAACACAAGCCTTTTTTTTTCAGAAAATTTTAAATTTTTGTTAAAAAATTAATTATCTCTATTTAATTATTTTAATTTTTAATTTAATTAATTTTTATTTTTATTTTTAATAATTTTTATGAAGCAAAACTTTCCCCTAAACTCTCCTTATACCTCACAGAGTTAACTACAGTATATGTGAAAAAACTCTTTTTTAACTCGAAAGCGTATTGTTGTTTACTATATTTATAATTTGTTATCTGTCGAATAAGTTTGCTAGTTGACTAGAAAGGAATCAAAGGCCCTAAGAAGAAGAAACAAGTCAGTTCTTCATTTATCCTTATATTGAAGGATATATGGAATAGAAGAAATGACACTCTTATTTCGAGTAACTCGTAGTGTCTATTCTATTACTCTTTTGCAAAGGTTTTTTATTGATATGATTAAGGAAAATATTCAGGCCGAACCGTTAGACGGCTGGAGAAGGTTGTGGAAAAGACTAGCAAGAGAATGTGTTCTTTGGTCACATATCTACTAGGCGTTAAATTGTTGTCTGTGAATCCATCAAATTTCCTTTACAAAAATTTATTATTATTTTTTTAATTTTTTATTTGTCAGAATTTTGTTCATTGGTCAATGAACTCAATTAATGACTTAATCAATTCTCAAACGGAGCTCTTAATTCCAAAGTAGGTTTTTTTTTTCTCTAAATGCATAATCAATATTTTATTGATTAGTCTACCTTTCTTTTGGTAAACAAACTTAATAGGTGTCAAAAAGAGAAATTAATTACGCTCCTATTTCCTAAAATCAAAATGTCAATAATTTACTTGGAATTTTACTTTTGTTTATATTATATTTGATTAATATTGTTTGTACTCAATTTCGAAATAATGCATCTCTCTGGCTGCTCTCCAAATGTAACGAGGCGATAAGAAAAAAAAAACTGTTTTGTTTACGAAAAAAAATTCAATTTGTGACTTTTAGCGCATTTTCTCTTCTCAAGAGAAAGAAGATTTTATTTTGTATTGACTTTGAGTGTATGTCGAAGTCAATTAAGGCCATTATTAATAAGTATGATACGGTAATTTAAAATAAAAAAAAATTAAAGCAAAAGAAGTGCTTCAACAAAAAAAAAATCTTTCCAGGCTTGCTTTGATTTTTTTTGCAAATAAAAATTTTTGGCATGTTTTTTTAGTTTTAAAATTCTTTTAAGAAGTCACCTGGCTAAGTGGGCTTTTATCTAAGACCATATAAATTTAAAGTATGGAGTTAAAAAAAAAGATCCAACGCTATTTTGATTTCTTAAGAGCAATATAAAAAGAAATTAAGTTATGTTATGTAAAAAAAATTTGAAAAAGTAAAAAACCTCAACAAAAAAAAATTTTTTTTTATTTCAATAAAGTTTTTATATATTAAAATTAATAATATGAAAATTTTTATATACTTTGGGAAGGGATCTTTCCCCCTCTATTCCCCAGAACTACGACCAGTGGCGGCATTTGAAATTGATCTTTCTCTAAGATAAAATTGATATAGATACTTCAAGAAAATAAGGTGTCGTAATTAATTTCATCTATTTATTGACAGAATGATAAAGATCAACAAAATTGGCCAAAAACACATCATAAATGGACCCTGTATGCATTGGTGTATCAAAGACCAAAAAAAAATTGAGTTAAGCACGGAATATTGTTTCAAATGCTTAAATTAATAGTATTTTTTATGAAACATGTCCTAAAAAAATTTATATTTAATGTTACTTGCACAATTGACAACAAAAATTATATATAATCCAATGAAAACAAAAAACTTTAATGTTAAATTTCTCAAAACTCGATGTCTGGTCTTTGACACACCATTGCATAACAGGGTTCAAATAACATACCATTTTGCTTTATGTGACGCATGAAACCCGCGGCACCGCGACGTGGTTGTTTTTACATTTTCATTTAATATATCTTTAAAAAATATTTCTACACTTAAAATCCCTCTAGGTAGTATGTATTTAATTAAATTTCCTAGAAATCACGTAAGCCCGTAGTTTTAATTTTTTGTTCGTTAAATCCTTTGTTTTTTTTTTATCTTAAGGATTAAAGAACAAATTATTTTCCATAGACAAATTTTTTCTTTAGAAAATCAAAAAAAAAAATTCTTTCTTAGGGATTTAATGAAGAAAAAACTTTTTCTAGTCTTCCTTGAAAATGAAATGAAAAATCTTAATTAAAAATATATTTCTTCGCAACGATGGAGTCTACTTTCCTCTTAAAGAATGAATGAAGTCGTTAGGTTTGGCCCTTTTTTTAAAGGAAAAATTTTAATTAAAATTTTAATGAATCTTAAAAAAAAAATTTAAAGATTAAATTTCTGTCTTTTGAAAATATTTATGTATACTAGCCGCGCCGCCCGCCTTCGGCGGGCTTCGCATCTAGCCAGGGGGGCTACGCCCCCCTGGACCCCCCACTCAGCTGGCTCGGGCCCGCCTGCGGCGGACCCTCGCCTTTCTTAATGAGAAACTGCGTGGCGTCTAGACAGGGGGCTACGCCCCCTGGACCCCCCACACTGGCTCGGGCCCGCCTGCGGCGGACCCTCGCCTTTCTTAATTATGAAAAGAAAATTATTATTACTAACAACTAGATTAGAAAATTTTCTCTTATATTTAATTTTCAATAATTGTATAAATTTTCTGTTTTCTTTTGTTGGGGCAATGGAAGGAGACAGTAACCAATGGTCAAGCGAAAGAGAAGAATATCATGGAAATAGTGAACCGCAAATTTCGTCGAAAAGGAAACTTGAAGAATGCTCGGCACCGTCGAACGAAGCTAAAATAAATAAAAACAACGGTTTGTCATTAAATAAAGAATTGTGTTGCATCCCACGATCAAATTTTCAAACACAACAAATACTCAATGTAAACCCAGTCAATGATAACATTCCACCCCTATCCAATTTGAGTTCCAGCGAAAATAATTTACAAAATTCCCAAACCATTGTAGAAAATGTCTATGCAAAGCTTTGCAGTAAAAACCGATATAACTCTTCCGATATCGGACCTTATACATTATACGTAGAAAACATTAATAAAAGAATTAAGGTCCATGCCATGTTCGTTGGCAAATTACTTAGAAATAATTTGTTTAATATATATAAAAACATTAATTATATTCATTCGGTCGATCAAAAAAGAGTCAGGATTTTATTAAATTCGTTTCAAGAAGCAAATCTTCTGTTAGAAGCTAATTTTTGGGCCGCAAATAGCCTTTGCTGTTATATTCCCAATTTCAAACTCTATAAACAAGGAATAGTGAGAAATGTAGTTTATTCTATAACAGAAGAAGAGTTATTAAACTTCTCTGAGTCCAATCCAAAAAATTATTAAAGCCAGTAGGATATTCAAAAAAGATATGAAAAATCCTTCAAATAGGATCCCCACTCCTGTTTTTATTATGACGTTTCGTGGCCAAATTATACCTAACAAAATTAAAATTCTAGGAGTTTATTGCAAGGTCGAGGCCTATGTCCAACGGGTAGTGCAATGTAAAAATTGTCTACGTTTTGGACATTTTGCTGACCACTGCAAGTCCAAGATGAGATGTGACGTCTGTGGGGGCTTCCATTCCTCCGATAATTGTATTGAACCTCTTCAGTGTGTTCACTGCAAGGGAAAACATAGGGCAACAAATAAATCATGTCCAGAATTTTCAATTCAGGAAATTATCAAAACAACAATGGCAAACGAAAACCTTTCTTACTTAGAAGCCAAGAATTTCCTCACCCAAGACTCATATGCCAATAAAGTGGGTCCTGATTTAAATAATAAAAGTTTTCCCCCGCTCCCAGCTAGGGAAATCCCTTCCAAAAGCGCTAACTTTACTAAAGCTTCGTCTGGTTCTACAGGTACTAATATAAACCAACCTAGGTACAGTCCACTTGTAAACAATAGCCAAGAAAACACAATAGAAAATTATTCGCAAATTTCATCCCCAGTCATTTCTCACCCCAATGTGCCCTCGATCCAAAATATCTCTAATACCCTCAACATCCCAAGTCGGCCTTTAACAGAAAATCCAACGTATCTCAATAATCGCACAATTCTAAAAGATTTAGTACTAAATATCCTAAACGCGATTTTCTCAAACAGTTTTTCATCATCCCCAACCGAACTGGCAGCCCCACAAAATCAAAAAATCATCCTGGACATTATAGAAGCTAATATAACACATCACATGTCATCTTCCCACACTCTGCCTGAACAAAATTGTATAAGTATCTAAATAGACTTTTAATATTGTATATAGACTTTTAATAATATATATGTAAATTGTAAAAAAAAAACAACAAAAAAATGGCTGGATGGCTTTTGCTAGTAGCCAAATAATAAATTAAAAAAAAAAAAAAAATACTAACAACTAAGTATTCCAGTCCAGTGCCTGCTTGAGGATTTGTTTACCTTCAGAGAGTACACAACTGCAAAGAATACTTGAATATTTCTCTATACATTTCCTATGGGAGAAATCGTAACTTTAAGAATTAATAACTCAAAAAGTTATAGGAATTTCGGGACCCGAGTATTTTTCCGGGGCTCTACATAACGTCCTCTATAAGAATGCAAAATTTCGTTTCGAAATTCCAACGGGAAGTAGGTCAAACAGAGCGTGACAGACGGACAGACAGACAGACGGACACACCGCAATTATTATATATAGATAATAAGTAGGAACTACACCAAAGCCCGAGGTCAATAATATTTAGTTAAAGGAAAATCCAATCTCATTTTTTTTGTAATTTTTTATCTTAATATATAATCCATTTAATTTTTTGTAAATAAAAAAAGCATGAGATAGGATTCTTTAATCTTCTTCTTTGAGTTCGATTATTAATCCCTTCAAAAAAAAAATGTCAACATAATTTTTTGACTTGTGATCATTAATCAATTTTTTATTTATTTACAATCTCTTTCTTTTCTTGAGCAGACTCAAGCAGATTAAAATTTAACATTCACTGCAAATTAATCGCGTTGTATTACTAATAAAAAAAAAAAAAAAAAAAAAAAAAAAAACTAGATGAGATTAGCAAGAGTATAATTGGCAAACATTAGTTGGTGCGTGCTTATTGACGACAACAACAAACTTAAACAAAAAAGAAAAAAATATAATAATCACCAACAAGTGATAGACGCAATTTCATCAATATAAAGGCCTATTTGGATTTAATGAATAAAAATTTTAATTATATAGGGTCATCTCTATATTGTTATTATTACAGGGATATACACGCCCACACCAGGGACACACAGGGATACAGACGCCCGCACCAGGGACACACACAGTAGATCGAAAGCGACCAGAAGAAAAATGTGCGTCCCTGATGCGGGCGTGTGGATCCCTGTGTGTCCCTTAAGGTTTAATAAGCAGGCCTGCTGCGGGCGTGTGGACCCCTTGATCATTTTTACTCGGGATAGGTTAGAAAAATGCATAGCACCGGGTATCATTAATGGTCCCAAAAATGTTCAATGCACACATCTTATTTAGAATTTCTTCTTTGGTTAAACCAAATAAGTTTCTTGATACTTAGAAGTAGAGGGTGAAAACTTTTTTTCCCTTGGATGGTTGAATTGAAAAATTTTCTTCCTCTTCTAAAATTTGTTGGGAAATGAGATTTAAAAAATATTTTTTTTTTTTTAAATAATAAATATTTTCGAACATCCAAAAAAACGTTTCTTTTTGTGAGATCAGTGAAGATATTTAAGAAAATCTGGAAAAGTGTCTCAAAATTGTCAAAAGTCCGAAAGAATTTTTTCCCGCTCTCTACATATAAGTAATAAAATAATAGATTGAAAAAAACTAAAAATTTTTTCTTCCTCTTTGATTTTTTATTTAAAATCTTTTTAGGCATCGGAGGGCATTTAGAGCCCGTCTCTATTTATTCCAATTGATTGGTAGCCAATTCAATTAAAATAAATTTTTGTCCCATGAAGCGGGATCCCATATTTCTTATCCCTAGCATAAGAACTTTACCACCCCACCCAAAGGGTTTGGGTATATTATGTTATATAGATTTACAACATAGGATGATCTTATGACTTCAATTTTTAAAAGAGAAGGATATTAAAAAAGTCAAAAAAGACTCTTTTAAAAATAAATATATACAGAGAACGTAGATGGTAATAGAAAGAACGAAGAATATCAATCTTTTTAAATTCCCTATAAAAAAATGATCTTCGACAATCGCATAGGATAACGATGGAAGCCTTCCTCTGATTCTGCTTAACAAATGACGAAGAGGTTTTAATACCTTAGTGCATTAGGGCTTGATGACTTTCGGAGGCTGAGACCTCGAGGTTTTGAGTTCATTACTGAAGGATCTCAACGTTAATGGGGGGACTTAATAGAACCGTCCTTTCGAGTTTACGACCTCTTGTCCTTGTCTATCCAACTTCTCCAAAGTTCTCTTATGTATCGGAAAAAAAAGAATTATGTAAATTTCACTGATTAAAGTTTAAAAAAAGTAGAAGTAAAAAATTTAAATATATTACTGATATTTTAATCTGATATCATTCCTGAGACCATGGTTGTCAATTTTTGTTAAAGTGCGCGTCTCGGGGTGCTAATTTTGAGGGATTCCAGCGGCCACAATTTTGAAGCTTTCGACCTCAAATTTTTTTTTAATTAAAGCTATTTAAAATATCTACAACTTATAGAAGCCCTTTTTTTAATTTTCGAAAAAATAAATTTTTTTTTTAGATAAATCGCATTAAATAAAAGATATTTTTTAAAAATTCGCTCTATATCTTATAGATAATTAAATTAGTAATCATTGTGTTAAAAAATAATTAATTTTTACCCTTAATTAATTAGCTGAAATCTTTCAAATGAAATGAAATAAATCCCTTATAAACTAACGCCATCTCTTGCCGCCTAGAGTAACTCGGTAGTGAATCGGCTTCTAACGGCTTTTCGAGACGCGCACCTTAAGATCCTTTACTGAAAATTTAAATTTCTATAATGTTGCTTGATTTATCAACAAAATTTTTTCTTTTTCAAGTTTTTATTTTCTCTTACCTATATATGTATTATATATAGAAAGTATTGGTTTCATTCAAAAATTCTATGTCGAGATTTTGATAGATATACACGTTTTGAGGTCCCCTGAATCCAAAAAAGTGGTTTTCGCAACATGGTCTGTCTGTGTGAACATTATATTAATATCTCAAGAACAAAAAGAGCTAGGAGGTTTAAATTTTATATTTAAGTTAGACACCCTCTGGAAATAAGATTTAAAACGGTCAAAAAGTACTTAATTGATGCACTTTTGTAAAGTCAAGATATTTTTATGTGAGAACAATCTCTCTTGATTTTCAGGCCTGATGCTGATCGCTTTGTGTGATCGAAACTGTTAAAATTGCAATGGTTTGAATAAATACCACTACTAATACTACTATAAAATACTAAATTTATAAATTTTACTCCTCTACTTTTCTACGTGTCATATGTTTATCGAAAAGTTTATGATCTACCTGTTAAAATAAATATCACTGCATTCTATAAATCGAGAGATTGTTATTGGAACTTATTCTTTTATATATAAATATAAATAAAATAGTATATTAATTATTCCATGACGTTTTTAAAACAATTTATAATAATATTTCTTCAAGTAAAGATTGTTGAAGTCACGAACGAAATTTACGTGAGAAATAATTTGTTCACAAAAAAAAAAACGAACGAATAAAAGAAAAAAAATCTTTCTTAATACTTGAAAATAAAAAGATTATTCTCACACATGAAATAATAACTAAACTGCTCCACAAAAAAAAATAGCGCACTTTAAAAGTTTCATTAAATATTATACAGATATTGCATAAATATAGATAAAAGAAAGTTAAAATTGTTATTATATTAACTTATTATATTTGGGGCTTAAAGGTAAGGGCCAAAAAATAAATTTTAATAAAAAAAAAAACTTATAAATATTTTCTAATGAATATCCAACGATATGAATACAAAAACTGAAAAAGTATCTCAGTAAAGTAGTAATAAGACCTCTGGCCGATTTTATTTAAAAGCTTATTTTCTCACTTCAGGAGGTTACCTAATATTTCGATATAAAATTTCAACTCATTTCTTTCTTACTTTATTTGTCTGTCTGTTCTGCGGAATCCACTTTTTTGGACCCAGTGGATCTCAAAACGTGTATTTCTACCAAAATTTTCAAATTGCGCCACCTTTTTTTTGTAGAACAGTGTAATTAAAAACCCTGATCCTTGGAATAGTACAAGCCTCATAATCTGTAGCTAAATTTTCGAAAATAAAAATTTTTTATCATTGACTTGGTCATAACTGGGTTACACTAGTATTCCTTATCTCTTTCTCAGACTTTATCTTTTTATTAAACACTTTTTTTTCTAAAGACTAATAATAATTTTTTGTTTTATTTGGAGTATCAACTCCTTTTTACTACTGCTGAGATAATTAAACGAAAGATATATGTACATTTTATTATAAAAGATACAATCTTTCCCCGATAATTCATTTTATATTCACATTTTTTTTTTTTTTTTTAACTCTGACAATTTATTAAAATATTCTATGATTTTTGATAAATTACCTTTGAGAGTAGAATTACAAGTTACGAATTAATAAAGGAAAACGATAATGAAAAATATAGAAAAACCATATGTTAAAGGCGTGGGTGAGTGAAGAGAGGATATCCTTGAACTTTAATATCGATACTACGAGACCGAGAAAAAAATTCATCTCCTGACATGTCAAATAAACCCGCATCCTCTAAAGAGATGCGAGGAAGGGATATAATATTAAAAATCCTTGATATTGATTGAATGAAACTTTTTTTTTTTATTTATATCAAGATTTCATTAAATCTCTTCTTAAGTTTGAATATATTTTTTTTTCTAGACCAGTTTCGAGTAAGACACGTATCCAGAGGGATTTTTAAAAATTAATTCTTTCCCGTTCTCTGAAGGGATTAAAATATTAGCTCTCTCTCTATGTATAAAATTTTATCCCTTAAAAATCCATTGGAAATATCACATTCAGAACAGGACTGAAGGATAATAAGCCTGGATTTCTTACTAGAGAGTATTTTATTATTTTTAGAACATTTCCACAGAGAGAGGAAATACGGACGCTTCATTTTTTGAAAAGCTTATTTTATCCATCTGACCCTCAAAAATTATGTAAAAAATGTTTTTTCAAAATATTTGTATATACGCACATTCTTCAGATACATTAGGTTTAAACTCTCGACCGTAGGCTTTAGTTAAAATTAAGTAATAGGATATTTTAAATAATACACTTGGTGATATAGTTCAAGTATTTATTAGTGATTCACCTTCTGTAGATTACAGCATAGGCGGCGTTGACAGAGTTGGAGCGAATTTTGAAAAAATCGAAAAAAAAAAAAAAAACTGGAAAAGTGCATCAGTAAAGTACTAGTACTCTTTGGTCGATTTTGTTCAAAAGCTTCGTGTCACGTCCCAGAGGGGTACCTAACTTAAATATAAAATTTCGACCTCTTAGCTCTTTTCGTTTTTGAGATATTTTGTTCACAGACACACACACAGGCAGACGTGTAAATCCATCAAAATCTCGACATCGAATTTTTGACATGAATCCAATAATTTCTCTCTATATATTATACAGGTAAGAGAAAGTAAAATACAATATCTTTTTAGAAAAATATAATATTGATATAATTAAACCATTTTGAAATTAAATCCTTGAAAATATGTTATAATTTAATTTTTCAATGCAATCTATAAATTTACTATGAAGAAAATAAATATCGACGACGATTGCCAAAAAAATTCATTTCTAAAATAATAATAATGGAAAAAATTAATCAAACTTAAAATATCTTTTTTTTTTTATTTATACGATATGATCAGAGAGTCTACATTCACGCATTGCGACATTTTTTCCTCATTAAACAAGAGAAATCGTTAATTTAATTCTTTTAAATGAAAATGGTTCTCTCTCAAGTAAATTAACAAATATTTAAATGTTTCTTTTAAATACTTATAATAAAAAGTAGTATTTAGATAAAGAAAAATAAATATTCAAATATATGTAATTTATACACCCTAAAAATTTCGAGAAATAAATTTTATTTGAATTGTCTATGAAACAATTGAAATAAATTGGTACGTCATAATGCCAAAAATTAGCATTCTTAATATTATTTTTTTGCAATAGGCTAACTAGGCAATTATTTTTTTGAACTTTCTGAAAATTTAATGCGTCCTTTCTCTGCGCCTCCCCCTTTTACAATTAAATTTATCTTTTATTTATAAATGGTATTCAAATTATACAGTATTTCTAATTTATTTGTGATTGATTAAATTCACCCTCACGTTTTGTTTTCAAGGTGAGTCCTCTCTTCAGAGGAGGTAGGACAATTTCTTTTTAAAAAAAAAGATTATTTTTATCTGAAATTGTAAGTTTAAATTTTATAAATCCACAAAAATACTGTAGCTATATATAAATACTTTTTTTTTCAAGAAAATATCAAATTATTTGAGAATAACTTCAGCATATATATATATAATAAGAATAAATGAAAAACTATAAATTATACCTATGATTAAGATAATAGTACCCCCTCCACACAAAAAATGAATAAATTT
>JAKCPI010010137.1:0-11539 GCA_023213315.1 Euborellia annulipes
AGGGTGAAGGCAACGCCCATCACCCAGAAGTAATTCAATTACAAAGGACAAGTATTACTTGACACTGGTTTATGGAATATCAAGTATTTATACCAATAAATATATTGAAACATATCACTTACGTTAGTAATCGAATTGGAGATTTACTATGCTTAAAAGTTCAGCAGATGGAGATGCAAATATTATTAAAATAAAATAGAAACTACTAGAAGTATATTTTATTATTAAATATTGAAATGTATATTTTTCAGACCTGATGATGGTTCAAATTAAGAACCGAAACCAATGACTGCAGTCTGGCCGTCTTTTTTTTTTTTTTTTTTTAAAACATTCACACTTTTTTCTCATTTACCCTCGCACTCACACACACATTCACACAGTCTTTTCGGCAACTTAGGCCATTTAAGACTTTAGACGATAACCGTTGTAGTTAATATATATATTGGGGGTTCAGGCATTTTCATTTAAGCCATCTGGTATCCAAATGGCTTAAATAAAATCATCGGACTGTCTGGGTCCGAACCCGCGACGTTTGGTATAGGAGGTAGGCACGCTACCTACTACGCCAAACTCGGGGGGCGTCTGGCCGTCTTGATTCTCAATAAATTCTGAAAATAAAATATAGGCCTAATTATTTTATTAATATTATATAATTAAATATTTATTAATTCATATACCTGAAAAAGGTAGGGGTGTGCCGCCAGGAGTTGAACCACGTATCCATCAATTTGTACTCGGTGTGAATCCGTGGTTCAACTCCCGGCGGCGCACCCCTACCTTTTTCGGGTATATGAATTAATAAATATTTAATTATATAAATTTCCCTCGCGACTCACATACGCGATATATATAATATCTTAAATATTGTATATGTAATTTCTTATTTATTTATTAATATTATGCACATCCATCAATTTTAAGCATAGTAAACCTCCAATTCGATTACTAATTAAGAAACAGAATAAGAGATCTTCGAAACTGATATTGATTCAACTCGGATCGAAACGTCATTTCAGAACAATTCAAAAGAGGGGATTACTCTCTCTTAATTGCTTTTTCTATAGGCTATGAATCAATCAAAAAAAGGAAACCTTATAGTAACACATGTTACTTTTATAATTAAACTAATTCGTTAAATGAATCCAATCATTCAAACTGAATTAGATTGATTTTTTTCTCCCTTTTTTTTTTAATATTCCAATTTTACTCTTTGTTAATAAAATAATTATTAGTTCTCATTTTTTTTTTTTTTTTTTTTTTAAGAGGGAAAGAAATTATCGAAATTGAGAAAAAAATTTTGAATTCTAAATTAAGAAACCTTAAAAAAAAATAAGTCGGTCTTCTATTGGTTTCTTTCATATTTTTATTGGATGCTGGAGGATCTTAATAAAAGAATTTCCAGGAAAAGTAAATTAAAATTAAATATTTTATTTCTGTTTTTATATATACATAAAAGGAAGGAAGGTAGAAAGGGGTGAGTGGAGAGACGGAGGGTTTCCAATCGATGGTCTCAAGGTAATAGGTCCATTAGCGAATATTTAAAAAAGCTGATTGACTCACCCATTCAACATCTTATGGCAAAAAAAAAAAGAAATATCAAATCAAATTAAGAGCATCCGGTACTTAAGATAAGATTTCCGTTCTTCAACTACTTAAAAGAAGGAAAATCTCAAATTTTATTTAATCTAATATTTGAGCTCAGTGGCGGATTTAACTTATAGAATCTCTAGACATGATATTCAAATATTATTATATTTTAACTGATCAAATATTTATTTCATTTTTTTGTAAATTTATCAACCAGATAGTTCTTGCGCCCCAAGGCCTGCAAACTCCTTAGGACTGCGCAAAATAATCGATTATTTAAAAAAAATCGATTAATCGATTATTTCGATTATTGGGCAAATAATCGATTATTTCTGGGAAAAATGCGTTTGAAAAGATGGGATGAGACATGTATACTAAAAAAAAAAGTCAAATGATTTTCACGTGAGGAAAAAAATGGATAAAAAGGTATAATCGATTATTTTTTTAATATTTAGTAAATATTTAATTGTATAAATTTCGCGGCTCACGTACGCGATATGTATAATATCTTAAATATTATATTTTTTTCCATAATAGAACACTCCTAATTCTAATAAATATCACACCTTTCCGTGCTTATTCCTGCCAAAGGCCCCGGTACTGGAAGTGCCTACTAAAATGCAATCTATTCTGAAAATATTAGGCTTCAGAAAACTCTTGCCCATTTTCGCCTCTTGGACTATAATATACATACATATTTGGTATATTTAGGTGTCTTTATCCCTTTCATTATAATTTTGAGTCTCTTCCCGAGTCAAAGCATAAATTCCTATTTAAACCTCAAAATCTTCAGTGAGGTTTTAGAGGGTCAGTTTAATTTTTTGGAGATTGGATTCAACATAGAAAGTAATCCCAGTTTGTACCTCAAAATCCTACTTACGGACATTTTACAACTTTGAGGTTTAAATCAGAACTGCAGAATCTACAATTGGCCCTCAAAAACTTCAATCCATATATTCTATACTGGTTTGAACCTCAAAAAACCTAAAATGAGAGTTTCGAGGTTACTCGTATAGTTAGGATTTCAAATCAATCGGTAATTCATATTTAAACCTCATAGTCTTCAATGAGGGTTTTGAGTGTTAGAGTAGAATTACTTTCTGAGCAGCAAATAAAACATCAAAGGAATTGAGGCTTCTGAGGTTAAAACTAGAATTTGTTTTTTGACTCGGGTTGGTATCATACTTTACTTTCTAAGAGATTATGCCAAAAAAGTTTCCATAAAGCTATTAATTTAAAAAAAAAATAATTTTAAGAGCTTATTTGATTTAATGATTTGCTAATTTACAAATTGCCATAGCGAGCGCCTTTTCAATAGCCTACTATCTAAAAATGGTAAATCAATATTTTATTAAAATATTTGTTTTTATTGTTAATATAAATTTATTATATAATATTTTTTTATCGTTTTATTTTTTTAAAAAAATTACACTCTCCCTTTCAAGTTATTTTTCCTTTTAGAGATGGATGATTGTTGACGTCGAGGAGATTTTTGCCTAAACTTTAAGTGGACGCGTAGTTCGCCTTGGACATAAATGTCAAAACTTTTATCAGTAATCACCGAGTGGATCCTGAGCCAAACGGGTTAATAAAATAATACATTTCATTCATTTTTATTTTTCTGGTTTTCCTGCTTTCTCTTACTTTACATGGATGGAATTCTTATACTCTGCACATTTCAGTGATCTATAAAAAATAATAATAAATACTACTATTTCGCAATATAAATTAAATTGGCTTGCTCTCAGGATGTTTGTGTATTTTGGCACCAAACGATAACAATAACATCGACTTGGTCCATTTGCTCGGGCTTTTCGATCGGTCTGCCCACATTCCGGGACAACATTTGAGAGATGTTATCTTTCTGATTATTTATTATCTTTACGAGATACTAATATTTCTTTTGGAATTTGTTTTTTTTTTTCTAGATCTAATTCAACATCTTTTTGAAAAAGCTTCTTGATATCAAAACTTGTTTTCATTTTATTTCTTTCAATTTATTATAAAATGTTATAAATTTGTGACCAATATGTAGCTATTTTTTATTCATTTCAGAATGAATATCGAAATTATCAATAAAGAATTATTTATTAAGGGGGGAGTAGGAGGGGCCGTCTAAACGTACTTAAAAAAAAAAAAAAAAAAAAAAAAACCTAGACTATTATAAGAAATTTTTCAATGCAGTTTTTTACTTTTTTTAAAATAAATTAAAAATGAATAAAGGTTTATTGTAATAGAAAGTTATTATTTTTTTAATGACTTATTAAAAAATTATGGAAATTAATTTTTTATATTCAAGCAAATACAGTAAAACAAAGTTACAATTTTTTTTTTTATTTAAAAATAAATTTATTATTGTTATTAATCACATATTAATTAAGAAAAATTTAAAGTAAATTTAGATGATTTATTTAAAAATTAACTGTCAAAAAGTTCAGCATTTTGGCAGTCTAGTCTAACAGCCGGTATTATCAGATCCCTTCCTTATTAGCCTACATCTGGCCTATATTTATATATTTTTATGCTTTTATAGATGATACATAATATATAATAACATTTATAAAGTATTCATTGTTAAAAGATCAATGAAAATCAAACAAATGCATTATATTATTAGCTACCATTCTGACATCTCTTGGCAAACTTTTTGAATTACTTGATTTTTTGGGTTTACTTTTTATGACACATAACGCCATCTTATCAGCAAAAACATGCTTAACAGCTTTGCTCCTACTCCCCCCTTAAGTTTTCTTATAAATTATTCTAGATAAGAAAATCTTATCGAGGATTTAAAAATGAAATAGAAGTTGTTTTCCAGACAGATAGACAAAGTAAGTTTAAAAAAAAGATGGTTAAGGTCAAATATTAGCAAACAAATTTCTTTTTTTATAAATAAAGTAAAAGTACTACAATAATAAATTATTATGATTATATTCATGTTGAGTAAATTTTTTTCTCTGTTGCTTGAGGGTCGGTCCCTCTCTCTCTTTTTCTCTTGCCCTGACACTGTCTCCAGATGTTTATGATATATTCGGCAAAACAAAATAGCTTTCCAATCTAAACAAGCTTATGGGTCAGGTTTGGTTCTTGTTTTTCTATAAGGGATGTCATCCAGAGAGACAGACGTTGAGAAAGTGATTGTATCTTGTAAGGGATTTCAAATCGTCTATTTACATGAAAATCTTCCAGACGTGTTTTTCTCAAACACATTAAAAGCATCACTTTAATATTAGATATACGAGATACTAGAATAAATTCATGACAGGGTGGTAGAAAAGAACTTAAGCCGTTTATTCTTTAATTTATTTAAATATGTTGACTATCATTTTATTTTTATCATATATAGGTCTATGTTATGACATCATTTCATAGGCGTCGAATTGTTTCTTTGCCGAAAGAGGGGGAGATGCAAGATTTTTGCATGCAGGCAATCAATAAGCAAATGAAGATTAAATAGTAAATAGTGTTGCTTATTTAAAAAAAGTGTTCTCCAAAAATTGTTCCATTATAAGAAGCATGCCGCCATTAATATTGTTGCCGCCGATTTTGGTGTTAATCGTTTAACTGTTTCAAAAATTTGGCACACAACAAAAAAGCAGTACAGTGAAGGTCTTATTTCTGGGGATGTGTCATCAAAGAAAAAGAAAAACTGCTTAAGAAAGCAAGGTCAGCGTTTTCCAAACTTTTTTGACTGCAGCCCGGGACGAGGTTTTAAAATTTTTCGAGACCCACCTTATGAAAAAAAATAAGTAAAATATAGGCCTATATTTTTTTTTCGCGACCCCTTCAAAGTTTTTCTACGACCCGGTGTCGGGTCACGACCCACTCTTTGGGAAACGCTGCCTTAGGTGATATGAGAAACACAAGCCTTTTTTTTTCAGAAAATTTTAAATTTTTGTTAAAAAATTAATTATCTCTATTTAATTATTTTAATTTTTAATTTAATTAATTTTTATTTTTATTTTTAATAATTTTTATGAAGCAAAACTTTCCCTAAACTCTCCTTATACCTCACAGAGTTAACTACAGTATATGTGAAAAAAACTCTTTTTTAACTCGAAAGCGTATTGTTGTTTACTATATTTATAATTTGTTATCTGTCGAATAAGTTTGCTAGTTGACTAGAAAGGAATCAAAGGCCCTAAGAAGAAGAAACAAGTCAGTTCTTCATTTATCCTTATATTGAAGGATATATGGAATAGAAGAAATGACACTCTTATTTCGAGTAACTCGTAGTGTCTATTCTATTACTCTTTTGCAAAGGTTTTTTATTGATATGATTAAGGAAAATATTCAGGCCGATCCGTTAGACGGCTGGAGAAGGTTGTGGAAAAGACTAGCAAGAGAATGTGTTCTTTGGTCACATATCTACTAGGCGTTAAATTGTTGTCTGTGAATCCATCAAATTTCCTTTACAAAAATTTATTATTATTTTTTTAATTTTTTATTTGTCAGAATTTTGTTCATTGGTCAATGAACTCAATTAATGACTTAATCAATTCTCAAACGGAGCTCTTAATTCCAAAGTAGGTTTTTTTTCTCTAAATGCATAATCAATATTTTATTGATTAGTCTACCTTTCTTTTGGTAAACAAACTTAATAGGTGTCAAAAAGAGAAATTAATTACGCTCCTATTTCCTAAAATCAAAATGTCAATAATTTACTTGGAATTTTACTTTTGTTTATATTATATTTGATTAATATTGTTTGTACTCAATTTCGAAATAATGCATCTCTCTGGCTGCTCTCCAAATGTAACGAGGCGATAAGAAAAAAAAAACTGTTTTGTTTACGAAAAAAATTCAATTTGTGACTTTTAGCGCATTTTCTCTTCTCAAGAGAAAGAAGATTTTATTTTGTATTGACTTTGAGTGTATGTCGAAGTCAATTAAGTCCATTATAATAAATATACGGTAATTTAAAATAAAAAAAAATTAAAGCAAAAGAAGTGCTTCAACAAAAAAAAATCTTTCCAGGCTTGCTTTGATTTTTTTGCAAATAAAAATTTTTGGCATGTTTTTTTATTTTTAAAATTCTTTTAAGAAGTCACCTGGCTAAGTGGGCTTTTATCTAAGACCATATAAATTTAAAGTATGGAGTTAAAAAAAAAGATCCAACGCTATTTTGATTTCTTAAGAGCAATATAAAAAGAAATTAAGTTATGTAAAAAAATTTGAAAAAGTAAAAAATCTCAACAAAAAAAAATTTTTTTTTATTTCAATAAAGTTTTTATATATTAGTAAATTAATAATATGAAAATTTTTATATACTTTGGGAAGGGATCTTTTCCCCCTCTATTCCCCAGAACTACGACCAGTGGCGGCATTTGAAATTGATCTTTCTCTAAGATAAAATTGATATAGATACTTCAAGAAAATAAGGTGTCGTAATTAATTTCATCTATTTATTGACAGAATGATAAAGATCAACAAAATTGGCCAAAAACACATCATAAATGGACCCTGTTATGCATTGGTGTATCAAAGACCAAAAAAAATTGAGTTAAGCACGGAATATTGTTTCAAATGCTTAAATTAATAGTATTTTTTATGAAACATGTCCTAAAAAAATTTATATTTAATGTTACTTGCACAATTGACAACAAAAATTATATATAATCCAATGAAAACAAAAAACTTTAATGTTAATTTTCTCAAAACTCGATGTTTGGTCTTTGACACACCATTGCATAACAGGGTCCAAATAACATACCATTTTGCTTTATGTGTCGCATGAAACCCGCGGCACCGCGACGTGGTTGTTTTACATTTTCATTTAATATATCTTTAAAAAATATTTCTACACTTAAAATCCCTCTAGGTAGTATGTATTTAATTAAATTTCCTAGAAATCACGTAAGCCCGTAGTTTTAATTTTTTGTTCGTTAAATCCTTTGTTTTTTTTTTTTTATCTTAAGGATTAAAGAACAAATTATTTTCCATAGACAAATTTTTTCTTTAGAAAATCAAAAAAAAAAATTCTTTCTTAGGGATTTAATGAAGAAAAAAACTTTTTCTAGTCTTCCTTGAAAATGAAATGAAAAATCTTAATTAAAAATATATTTCTTCGCAACGATGGAGTCTTCTTTCCTCTTAAAGAATGAATGAAGTCGTTAGGTTTGGCCCTTTTTTTAAAGGAAAAATTTTAATTAAAATTTTAATGAATCTTAAAAAAAAATTTAAAGATTAAATTTCTGTCTTTTGAAAATATTTATATATATATATTTTTTTTAATTTAACCAAGATGAATTTTTATTTAAAGTACATCTAATTAAAGTTGTGGTTTTCTGTATATTTTAAAAAGTTTCTACTTGTAGTTTAAGTTATTTTATATTATTATATTTATATTGATATAAATTTTGCCTTCCCCTACTGAAAAATATTACCGCCATGCCTAAGAGTAATAATAAATAAAAATGATTAAAATACTTTCTCTCTATATATTTCATTTATAGGGTAATAGAAAGTAATAATAAGTAGGAACTACACCAAAGCCCGAGGTCAATAATATTTAGTTAAAGGAAAGTCCAATCTCATTTTTTTTGTAATTTTTTATCTTAATATATAATCCATTTAATTTTTGTAAATAAAAAAAAAGCATGAGATAGGATTCTTGAATCTTCTTCTTTGAGCTCGATTATTAATTCCTTCAAAAAAAAAATGTCAACATAATTTTTTGACTTGTGATCATTAATCAATTTTTTATTTATTTACAATCTCTTTCTTTTCTTGAGCAGACTCAAGCAGATTAAAATTTAACATTCACTGCAAATTAATCGCGTTGTATTACTAATAAAAAAAAAAAAAAAAAAAAAAAAAAAACTAGATGAGATTAGCAAGAGTATAATTGGCAAACATTAGTTGGTGCGTGCTTATTGACGACAACAACAAACTTAAACAAAAAAGAAAAAAATATAATAATCACCAACAAGTGATAGACGCAATTTCATCAATATAAAGGCCTATTTGGATTTAATGAATAAAAATTTTAATTATATAGGGTCATCTCTATATTGTTATTATTACAGGAATATACACGCCCACACCAGGGACACACAGGGATACAGACGCCCGCACCAGGGACACACACAGTAGATCGAAAGCGACCAGAAGAAAAATGTGCGTCCCTGATGCGGGCGTGTGGATCCCTGTGTGTCCCTTAAGGTTTAATAAGCAGGCCTGCTGCGGGCGTGTGGACTCCTTGATCATTTTTACTCGGGATAGGTTAGAAAAATGCATAGCACCGGGTATCATTAATGGTCCCAAAAATGTTCAATGCACACATCTTATTTAGAATTTCTTCTTGGTTAAACCAAATAAATTTCTTGATACTTAGAAGTAGAGGGTGAAAACTTTTTTTCCCTTGGATGGTTGAATTGAAAAATTTTCTTCCTCTTCTAAAATTTGTTGGGAAATGAGATTTAAAAAATATTTTTTTTTTTAAATAATAAATATTTTCGAACATCCAAAAAAAACGTTTCTTTTTGTGAGATCAGTGAAGATATTTAAGAAAATCTGGAAAAGTGTCTCAAAATTGTCAAAAGTCGAAAGAATTTTTTCCCGCTCTCTACATATAAGTAATAAAATAATAGATTGAAAAAAACTAAAAATTTTTCTTCCTCTTTGATTTTTTATTTAAAATCTTTTTAGGCATCGGAGGCCATTTAGAGCTCCGTCTCTATTTATTCCAATTGATTGGTAGCCAATTCAATTAAAATAAATTTTTGTCCCATGGAGCGGGATCCCATATTTCTTATCCCTAGCCTAAGAACTTTACCACCCCACCCAAAGGGTTTGGGTATATTATGTTATATAGATTTACAACATAGGATGATCTTATGACTTCAATTTTTAAAAGAGAAGGATATTAAAAAAGTCAAAAAAGACTCTTTTAAAAATAAATATATACAGAGAACGTAGATGGTAATAGAAAGAACGAAGAATATCAATCTTTTTAAATTCCCTATAAAAAAATGATCTTCGACAGTCGCATAGGATAACGATGGAAGCCTTCCTCTGATTCTGCTTAACAAATGACGAAGAGGTTTTAATACCTTAGTGCATTAGGGCTTGATGACTTTCGGAGGCTGAGACCTCGAGGTTTTGAGTTCATTACTGAAGGATCTCAACGTTAATGGGGGGACTTAATAGAACCGTCCTTTCGAGTTTACGACCTCTTGTCCTTGTCTATCCAACTTCTCCAAAGTTCTCTTATGTATCGGAAAAAAAAAGAATTATGTAAATTTCACTGATTAAAGTTTAAAAGTAGAAGTAAAAAATTTAAATATATTACTGATATTTTAATCTGATATCATTCCTGAGACCATGGTTGTCAATTTTTGTTAAAGTGCGCGTCTCGGGGTGCTAATTTTGAGGGATTCCAGCGGCCACTATTTTGAAACTATCGACCTCAAATTTTTTTTTAATTAAAGCTATTTAAAATATCTACAACTTATAGAAGCCCTTTTTTTAATTTTCGAAAAAATAAATTTTTTTTTTAGATTAATCGCATTAAATAAAAGATATTTTTAAAAATTCGCTCTATATCTTATAGATAATTAAATTAGTAATCATTGTGTTAAAAAATAATTAATTTTTTACCCTTAATTAATTAGCTGAAATCTTTCAAATGAAATGAAATAAATCCCTTATAAACTAACGCCATCTCTTGCCGCCTAGAGTAACTCGGTAGTGAATCGGCTTCTAACGGCTTTTCGAGACGCGCACCTTAAGATCCTTTACTGAAAATTTAAATTTCTATAATGTTGCTTGATTTATCAACAAAATTTTTTCTTTTCCAAGTTTTTATTTTCTCTTACCTATATATGTATTATATATAGAAAGTATTGGTTTCATTCAAAAATTCTATGTCGAGATTTTGATAGATATACACGTTTTGAGGTCCCCTGCCCCCGAAAAAGTGGTTTTCGCAACATGGTCTGTCTGTGTGAATTATATTAATATCTCAAGAACAAAAAGAGCTAGGAGGTTTAAATTTTATATTTAAGTTAGACACCCCCCTGGAAATAAGATTTAAAACGGTCAAAAAGTACTTAATTGATGCACTTTTGTAAAGTCAAGATATTTTTATGTGAGAACAATCTCTCTTGATTTTCAGGCCTGATGCTGATCGCTTTGTGTGATCGAAACTGTTAAAATTGCAATGGTTTGAATAAATACCACTACTAATACTACTATAAAATACTAAATTTATAAATTTCACTCCTCTACTTTTCTACGTGTCATATGTTTATCGAAAAGTTTATGATCTACCTGTTAAAATAAATATCACTGCATTCTATAAATCGAGAGATTGTTATTGGAACTTATTCTTTTATATATAAATATAAATAAAATAGTATATTAATTATTCCATGACGTTTTTAAAACAATTTATAATAATATTTCTTCAAGTAAAGATTGTTGAAGTCACGAACGAAATTTACGTGAGAAATAATTTGTTCACAAAAAAAAACGAACGAATAAAAGAAAAAAATCTTTCTTAATACTTGAAAATAAAAAGATTATTCTCACACATGAAATAATAACTAAACTGCTCCACAAAAAAATAGCGCACTTTAAAAAGTTTCATTAAATATTATACAGGTATCGCATAAATATAGATAAAAAGAAAGTTAAAATTGTTATTATATTAACTTATTATATTTGGGGTTTAAAAGTAAGGGCCAAAAAATAAATATTAATCAAAAAAACTTATTATAAATATTTTCTAATGAATATTCAACGATATGAATACAAAAACTGAAAAAGTATCTCAGTAAAGTAGTAATAACTCATTATCTTTATTTAAAAGTTTATTTTCTCACTTCAGGAGGTTACCTAATATTTCGATATAAAATTTCAACTCATTTCTTTCTACTTTATTTGTCTGTCTGTTTCAGGAATCCACTTTTTTGGACCCAGTGGATCTCAAAACGTGTATTTCTACCAA
>JAKCPI010010139.1:0-10920 GCA_023213315.1 Euborellia annulipes
AAAAAAAATCTGGTGTGACTGGCGCACAGCACACAACTTTCTCTTACCTTCGGTAATCGAAAGTTGTGTTCTGTGCTTGTCACACCAGATTTTTTGTGTCGACATATATTTAGTTCCCGACAGTACGGAACATATGAATTCAGATGTAAAATTTATAAGTATGGGAAAATATTTATATTTTGTTACCATGGCAACCATTTCTCCTATCTTCCCTATGAAATACAGGAGTAAAGTGGTCTTCAGAAGATTTCAATCGCAAAATGAGAATATACATTTTAAAGAGCATCTAAAAAATAATTGATTTTTGAATTTTAAAAAAAAATCGTTGGAGCAAATTTTGAGAAAATCGAAAAAAACTGAAAAAGTACATCAGTAAAAAGTACTAGTACTCTTTGGCCGATTTTTATTAAAAGCTTATTTTTCCGGTCCCGGGGGTGTTAAACTTAAATATAAAATTTCAACCTCGTAGCTCAATTCCTTCATGCTTAAAATTGAACACACACCCACCCACACACACACACACACACCCACCCACCCACAGACAGACCATGTCGCGAAAACCACTTTTTTGGATTCAGGGGACCTCAAAACGTGAAGATCCATCAAAATCTCGACATCGAATTTTTGACATGAATCCAATACTTTCTCTCTATATATATATTACATATATACATAGGTAAGAGAAAGTAAAAAGAAAATTTAATTTTTTTTTTTTTTTTTAATTAAAACAAATTAATTTCTGTTAAATAAACTTTATTTTGCCAACTGGTCCTTGATTTTGCCAACATTTGCCAACTCGATCCGACCTGGGGGGGGGAAGACTCCCCCCATCCCCCCCCTGGCTACGCCCCTGACTATATCACTTGTTTGAAGTTATCTCTGATCTTGGGCACATGAGCCATAAGATTTTATACGAAGCAAATAAATTTTATTATTCACATGTGGACTTTGCATTATAATTTCCAATAACTGAAAATGGCCAATTAAATTCAGGCTTTTTTGGGGAGTTTTATTGAATGTATTTATTAAAGCTATTTGCTCAGGGGCCCTCATCTTGTGGGTACGTGGATGGCGACCATGAGCTGCCCGAGCTGGGACAGGCAGTCCTTCAGTTCTTTAAATGTCTGTCTCTGCCTTCCTCTTTTCAACAGGCGTCAGACCGTGCGACGGGCAGGCCTGACCTATTTCTTCCGGTCGTAAAAATAGATAGGGTTGGGGAAAAGAGTCAAGTCCGCCGACCCCGCATCGCGGGATTAGGGCCAGGAGAGAAGAAGAAGAAGAAGATTTATTAAAGCTTTTGTGATTTGAATTATTATTATTATTAGGGGAATTTTTAATTATAGACCACATTTTTGTATTCATTATTTATTAAATAATTTTAATTAAATAAAGCTATTTAATGTAAAATAATACAAATAACAGAAGTATAAATAACGATTAGATGTGGTTGTGCAATTAGCAAGCACATTGTACAATAATAAGATAAATTGATTTCTTAAAATATTCGATATTCTTATAATACTCATTTTTATTTAAATAAAAAAAACTATTATTAAATTGAGATTCAAAATGTCGAGCCTCAGACATTCGTTTCTAGTTTAGCCAAAAGATAGCAGCATTTGTAGGGCAACAAACTCCAGGCAAGAAGAGGCAAAAACTAAAATGAACATAAATTAAAAAAAAAAAAAACTAAGCAGATTTTAACTCTGATTTTAGAAGTGATTAGATCTTCTATTGTTTTATGTACAAAAATGATGAAAACATATCAAAGTTGCTCGAAGAAAGAAGCAAGAAACTAAGCGAGTATATTCCCAAGAGAATTAATAAGACATTTAGAGAAACTACAAAATAAGAGAAAAATTAATTAATTAAAATTCAAAATAAAAGTAATAATAATAATAATAATAGGGAATTTTAAAATCTCCATCCCAACCGTTTAGTTTCAATTTCTTTTAATGGATGGCACAGTCGGTATCATATTTGATATTTATTCAATAAAACGCTCATTCAAAAATAAGTAAACACTCTCTAAACCAGTGGTTTCCAAACTTTATGTTATCACGCCTCCCTTAAAAATATTTAATCGTATAACGCCTCCCCTCAGGGTCGGATTTAAGAGTAAGCCGCTTATAGGGTCCCTTTTGCCGCCACCAAAAATTGTATTTTTAATATAAAATTTTAAAAACCAATACTTAAAAGCCCCCGGGTTTGGCGTAGTAGGTAGCGTGCCTACCTCCTATACCAAACGTCGCGGGTTCGGACCCAGGCAGTCCGATGATTTTATTTAAGCCATTTGGATACCAGATGGCTTAAATAGAAATGCCTGAACCCACAATAGATATATATATTACAACGGTTATCGTCTAAAAGTCTTAAATGGCCTGAGTTGCCGAAAAGACTGTGTGAATGTGTGTGTGAGTGTGAGTGTGAATGAGAAAAAAGTGTGAATGTTTTATATAAAAAAAAAAAAAATAATACTTAAAAATTTGATTTATATATATATATTCTGGTAAACAACTACAGAATGCACCTTTAAATTACCGATAATAAGAAAAATTGTGTGCTGTACGACCAGTCACTCCAGATTACCCCCCACCATACCCAGGAGTTGGTCAATAGGACAACACATGTAAATTTATGACCAACTCCGGAACTTTAACAATTTTGAAGGACTGAAGATGGGTAAATAAAATTCACCCGAAACGTTTCGTTGAATTGTATTAAATTGGAGGCTTTTATTTTGGGCTGCACTAGCGGGTCTTTTTCAATTTCTCGAAGGGGATGGCCGCCCCTCCCTCTCCCCCCCCCTTTAAACCAAACTTAAATTGCCTCTGCTTATGACAATCAAGTTTTTTATTCCAAAAGGAAATCACTCTGAATTATAAAAAGTTCTCAAGTTTATTTTCTATTGCTTGCTCTAAAATGTTTTTTTTTTTTTTTTTTTTGTATAATTATTTAATAGTAAATAAAGATGTGAACTTTAGGTTAATAGTAATAATAGAGAAATTATTACCCCGGAATCCATTCTTGGGGGGTGCCGAATTGATGAAAAGGTCTTGTCGGAATGTATGCCTGAGAAAGAGGCTGTGAGGATCTGGAATGTTCATCGGACAAACATCCCTTTAGGCTATCCATACTGTAACGGCGCCAAGATTTTTGATACGGGTTGTACATACCCATTTTGAAGACATTCAATTTCAACCTCTCTTGCTCGGTCATTTTTTAATTTTATTGTACAAGATTGAAATTAAAAAAAAAAAAAAAAGTGTAAAAAAAAAGAAGAAGAATCTCTTGGTTTAAATTGTATTTATTTACATTTGCTAAGAAACCATAACAATGGTTTGATTTTTTCATTGGGCCTATACGAAAATAAAAATAAAGTAGAGTCATAGGAAAATATAAACCCAAATAAAAATTTCGAAACCCTCTGATAGTGGTTGTAAAACCTTTAACTATTTGTTAATGAAGATAAATAATATTAACTAATTAATCAATCAAAAACAAGTTAATTGTTGTAATACCCATGTGTCCATTCGAGGGGCGTGTCGAACTGATAAAAAGGCTTTTGAGGGCAGTATGCCTCAGACAAAGGCTGTGAGGTCTTGGAATGTTCCTCAGCTAGAAGGCCTAACTGGGAATCCATGCTGTAGCGGCGTAGGGATCTTAAGCAAGGGTTGTACAGGCCTCCTTTGAAGGCTGGTAATTTCACTCGTGGTTCTTGCTTAGGCATTCTTGTTTTAATACAGGTACCACTTTAGTTAAACAATCTTCGTTTGTTTATTTGTTCATTGACCGTTAGCAACTAGAGGTGAGTCTCTGTCTCTTAGAGCAAATTCTATTAACAAATGGAGTTGAACAAATAATTAATATTAATTAGAATGTACGAAAGCTTATTCTGTTATATTCAGGTGGCGATGAACAAAGAATAAAAACAATGTGTTTTTTATGTAAGATTTATTGGCTGGCTTATGTAAGATTTATTGGCTGGCTTACATAAAAAAAACACATTGTTTTTATTCTTTGTTCATCGCCACCTGAATATAACAGAATAAGCTTTCGTACATTCTAATTAAAATTCTATTAATGTTGATATTTAAAGGTAAAGCTTTGGCTTTATTTTTACTAGTTAAGGCGGAGTAGTGGTGAAGCTGTTGACTTTAAAATTTTCTTAATTAATATGTGATTAATAAGCTTTCGGCCTTGGTGTAGTTGGTAGCGTTCCTACCTTCTATACCGAACGTCGCGGGTTCGGACCCCAGGCAGTCAGATGATTTTATTTGGATACCATATGGCTTAAATAGAAATGCCTGAACCCCCAATAGATATATTCATCACAACGGTTATCGTCAAAGTCTTCAAATGGCCTAAGTTGCCGAACTGACTGTGTGAATGAGAAAAAAGTGTGAGTGTTTTTTTATAAAAAAAAATGTGATTAATAACAATACATTTTTTTTTTAATTTAAATAAAATTTAATTTGGGAAAGATTGTTTTTTTTTTTTTTTTTAACATTCACACTTTTTCTCATTCACACAGTCTTTTCGGCAATTTAGGCCATCTAAGACTTTTAACGATACTCGTATGTTTAATATATCTATTGAGAGTTCAGGCATTTCTATTTAAGCCATTTGGTATCCAAATGCCTTAAATAAAATCATCGGAGTGCCTGGGGTCCAAACTCGTCGCGTTTGGTATAGAAGGTAGGCACGCTACCAACTACTCCAAGCCCCGAGGGCTTGTTTTCTGTATTTGCTTGATAACAAAAAAATTAATTTTCAAAATTTTTTAATAAGTCATTAAAAAAATTATCTCTGTCCCAATATCCTTATGAATTTAATTCATTTAAAAAAAAACTGCATTGAAAAATTCCTTATAATAGTCTAGATTTTTTTTAAAGTACGTCCACTTCTACACCTCCTTAATCAAAATCGTTAGAGCCAAATTTTGATAAAAATTGATAAAAAGTGAAAAAAGTACATCAGTAAAGAACTAGTACTTTTTGGCTCGTTTTGATTAAAAGCTTATAGTACATCCTCAAAGTCAAAAGCTTATTGTCACGCCTCAGGAGGGTACCTAACTTAAATATAAAATTTCAACCTCCTAGTTCAATTCCTTCATGCTTTAAATTGAATACACACAAAACACACAGACAGAGAAACAATTTTATAAATCGGCTCTTTATTTGGCCGTGCCTAAATTCTGTTATAGTAATTTTAATTTACCTAGTAAACTTCCAAAATTAGTCCTCTTCAAATATAATAACTAAATCGCATGTCGCAAATAGAAATTCTGCTTGCTCTTTGAGTTTGTTCTGGCATCTCTATACATTCTCGAATGCAGATTCATCTCTCTTCTCACAAGTCAGAGTCTTGATATATTGTAGGGCGGCTAATAATGAGTCCTGCAAAATAATATAATCCTAGAAAATCTGATATATCAGAATTAATTACACTCATCATTTATGTAACAAATTGGGATGATCTAAATTCAACAATAAATGCCATTATTATTATCAAACTGATAAGATAGCATCATCCTTCAAAAATTACAAGCTTTTTTGGGGTTATAATATAATTTAAAGTTGCTGTCTGTCTTAATTTGAAAACAATTTATTAAAAAATAAATAGAACATATAGGCCTACAAGCTAAAATATGAAAATTTAATTAATATGGGAGGTTTAGTTTAACAATTAATACTTACTATTTTATCTTGTCGTCATCAAGCAACAACTCATTGGCTTGGCGTTTCTTTATTGGAAAACTATATTTAATTCCTAAGTTTTTTGTTTTTTTTTTTTGATATATTTTTATATACATAAAAAGCACAGCATGTCATTTTTTATTTTTGGATAGTAAAAATAAAATGCTAAAGAAAAACTTTGAAAGAATACATTAATTGCAGCCATTTTAACTGATTTATTCCAATTTATTCCCTCCAGATTCCCTCTTGGATGACGTCAGGCGCGGTTTGATCTGAGGCGCGGATTAGTATATCTAAAGGTTAGGTCATCAATCAAAAGATGGCTCTATAAGTAAAAAAACTTTTCAAATCTGTTTTTTATTTATCCTAATTCATTTTAGCCTGATTTTAGCTTCGGGTCTTGGTGTAGTGGTTAGCGCGCTCACAGGAGCGCAGGAGCGCGCTGGCCTTTTATGTCAAGAGTTGAGGGCACGCTCCCGTCTAATGCGACAATTTATTTCAATTGGCTACCAATTGAAATAAAAGAAACGGGGTCTGAATAGCCTCAAATGCCGAAAAAGACCTGAAATGAAATTTAAAAAAAATAAATGGTCGGACTAAGCCGATCCTAAAACTTTGCCCACCCATTATTTCCTAACCTTTTTTTTTGGCCAAGTTTCTCCTTTTTAAAGTTATTGTGCTCCCTATGTCAATTTCTATGGAAGGAACATAGGGTTACCAAAATTTATATTCCACCAGTGGCGTACCGAGAGGGGGGGGGGCGGTCTGCCCCAGGCCCCGAGCCAAGGACGGTCCTAGCCTTATATTTGGGGGGGGGGGGGGTCACTGTTTTTTTTTTTTTTTTTTTTAGTATAAATAGATGGGCCTGGACTCCAATAAATATATATTAATCAAATATGAGTATCGTTTAAGTCTTAAATGGCCTAAGTTGCCGAAAAGATTGTGTGAATGGGAGAGTGAGTGGGAAAAAAGTGTGTGTTAAAAAAAGAAGAAAGATTTGGGGGGGGGTCACGACCCCCTTGACCCCCCCTCTGGGACCGCCCTTGCCCCGAGCCGGCATAGGCCCCCATATATTTATAAAAAAAAATTTAATGAAAATTTCTCTTTGAGAGGCCCCGGGGCCCTCAGGGCTCAAGTAATAACGGAAAAATTTAGATAAAAAAACAAAATTTAATGAAAATTTATCTTTGAGAGGCTCTGACCCCTTGGGGTTCAGGAATATACGGTATTTTTAAAATATTTTTGTTTATGGAGGAGACGGATATTTAAAGATGAGCACCCAAAAAAAAAAAAAATAATCAATATAAGGCCCCGTCTTCTAGTGCAGCCTCAGGCCCTCAACTGTCTCTGTACGCCTCTGTATTCAAATAAAAGGAAATTGATTGATTTATTTATTTATTATTTATTTATTTATTATTTACATAAAATTCCCAACAGAAATTTACTTCCATTATAGGGAAAGTTCAATTAAAAAAACGAAAATTAAAATTGATAATAAGATTTAAAAAAAAAAAAGTGCAGGTGGGGGATTTGAACTCGCGAAGTTTAGTTACGTGAGATTGGAAAAAAATATAGATTTTATGATGACTACTTAACCACTTGAGCCACACTTTATATAAATTTATAGGAAAAAATAAGCCATATGAGAAACATGAAATAAAAGAAGTATTAAAAAAATTTTAATATTCCACATATAATATATCATTTTGCATTACTTTTTATGCTGATTAATAATTTATAATCAAAAAATCAATTGCATGCATAGTTTTCAAATAATTCGAACGTCAGATTGTTTATGCCTTGATGTAAATAAACCAAAAATTCTATCTAACATATGATACATGTAATTAATTCTTGAATTCCCTCTGATTCCAGAGAACTAAAGCCCTTTTAATTATATGATCTAATTTGGGAGATATTGGCGATCAAAGTTAAGTCTATTTTCCACCTTAATGACATCAACCACACTCAATTGTATATTTTCGAAAAAGCTTATTTAGCATTTTCTGATTAAAACCAAACTTTCACCAGAGATTTATAATTAAAAAATAAGTATTTTTCTAAAGTTTCATTGAGATTGGTAAAGAAATATATAAAATATTGACTATTTTGTAAATTGAGTTTTAGAATTTGGGATCGCGGATGGGTAAAGAGAGCGATCTATGAACCGTGTCTAGGCTTGATCTGAGATCCCAAATTCTAAAACTCAATTTATAAAATAGTCAATATTTTATTTATTTCTTTACCAATCTCAATGAAACTTTAGAAAAAAACTCATTTTTTAATTATAAATCTCTGGTAAAAGTTTGGTTTTAATCAGACAATGCTAAATAAGCTTTTTCGAAAATATACAATTGAGTGTTGTTGATGTCATTAAGGTGGAAAATAGACTTAACTTTGATCGCCAATAACTCCCAAATTAGATCATATAATTAAAAGGGCTTTAGTTCTCTGGAATCAGGGGGAATTCAAGAATTAACAACATGTATCATATGTTAGATAGAGTTTTTGGTTTAATTACATCAAGGCATAAACAATCTGACGTTTGCCCATTGAATTATTTGAAAACTATGCATGCAATTGATTTTTTGATTATAAATTATTAATCCGCATAAAAAGTAATGAAAAATGATATATCATATGTGGAATATTAAAATTTTTTTAATACTTCTTTTATTTCATGTTTCTCACATGGCTTATTTTTTCCCAATAAAATTATATAAAGTGTGGCTCAAGTGGTTAAGTAGCCATCATAAAATATATATTTTTTTTCCAATCTCACGTAACTAAACTTCGCGAGTTCAAATCCACCTCCTGCACTTTTTTTTTATTCATAACTTTTACTTTCTCTTACCTATGTATATATGATATATATACTGTATATTGAGAGAAAGTATTGGATTCATGTCAAAAATTCGATGTCGAGATTTTAATGGATCTTCACGTTTTGAGGTCCCCTGAATCCAAAAAAGTGGTTTTCGCGACATGGTCTGTCTGTGTGTGTGTGTGTGTGTGTGTGTGTGTGTGTGTGTCTGTGAACAAAATATCTCAAGAACGAAAAGAGCTATGAGGTTGAAATTTTATATTTAAGTTAAACACCCCCGGGACCGGGAAAATAAGCTTTTAATCAAAATCGGCCAAAGAGTACTAGTACTTTACTGATGTACTTTTTCAGTTTTTTTCGATTTTCTCAAAATTTGCTCCAACGATTTTTTTTAAAATTCAAAAATCAATTATTTTTTAGATGCTCTTTAAAATGTATATTCTCATTTTGCGATTGAAATCTTCTGAAGACCACTTTACTCCTGTATTTCATAGGGAAGATAGGAGAAATGGTTGCTATGGTAACAAAATATAAATATTTTCCCATACTTATAAATTTTGCATTTTGAATTCATATGTTCCGTACTGTCGGGAACTAAATATATGTCGACACAAAAAATCTGGTGTGACAAGCACAGTACACAACTTTCGATTACCGAAGGTAAGCGAAAGTTGTGTGCTGTGCGCCAGTCACACCAGATTTTTTTTTCTTATTTTTATAAATTTGTATTAAAGAATTATTCTTCGTAACAGGGGAAAGAATATGAGAAGAGTGTATCTGCAGAGAGTTGGCGCCAAAAGACAATAATATTCATTATCATTGGCATTGTGTTTTTTTTTTTTAATTTAATTTTTTTTTTTGAAAACCCTTATAATAGTAAAATCAGAGTAAAATAAATTAAAATAACTAAATAAAATAAAATAACTGATTTGTGCTGCACTCTTGCGGAAATTTTTAAAACTATAGCTGTAGTTCTAAATTTTTCCAGTAGAGAGCAGCACAAATCAACATTAACATTAATTACCCACTACACGACACTCGCCCCTCTTTTTCCCGAAGGGGATGAAATATCAATGCAAATTTTTTATGCTTAATTTCGTGCATTTAGAAAAATATTTTTGCTAAGCTTCAAATTCATAGCTTAAATATTTATATAGTTATTAACATAAAAGCCCTCTCTCATATAGGCCTATCATGTAATTCTTACCCCTATTTCCTGAAGGGGTTGAATTATCAATGTGAATTTTTTATGCTTAATTTTATTCATCTATATAAATATTTTGGCCAAGTTATGAAATTCTAGCCCTAACAGTTGTTAATTATTAACAAGGACATCTCCCAAGGCTAATAGATGACAAGGTTGTCTCATACGGCTCGGCCAATCAGAGCGAAGGCGGGAAATCGTCATCAAGAAGCCTAAATTTGAATTCTTATTTAACATATAGTATTTATCTCTCTCTGGCTTTTTACGATTTATATTTAAAAGTTGTTCATTTTAATTTTCTTTCATCATTTTTGATAGTTGAATATAAATTTTAAATTAAAATATTTAATTTTTCCTTTTACTTTCTCTTACCTATATAACAATATTATATAAGTAGAAAGTATTTTTTTCCGAATTGTCTTCATTTTTGTTTTACTTTCTATTATTTAATTAATATATTTAAAAAAAAATTATTATTTTCTCTAGTGCTGAAAAAAACATTAATTAATATTTCAAAAAAATAAAAATGGAACATATTTTAAATAAAATAAATAAATTTATTATGACCCACTTAGAGGCACCAGTCCCCGGTGGCTAGGTCCAACAAACACAATACAAATTTAAATATAATAACAAATATAACAAAACAAAAGGGAAAAAAATAGAAATGTATAGTAAACGTCGCATTAGCCATCCCGACATTCGCCTTAAGTTGTTAAGGAAAACCTGGCCAAAAACCTTAACAAGGATGGTATGACCTCTCTACCTAAACTATTTCATAATAAATAAATATTAATAGAATAATAGACAGGAAGAAAGGATGTCAGCCAAAAGGAAGCCCCTATCGAATAATAAATCTCAATCCAGAAAGGTGCGTAAATATTTTAATTAAGTAAGCCATCATCAGTTCTCAAGAGATTATTGGCTGTGCAAATGTTATATTTTTATATAATTTTGTTATGTTTATATAAAACAACACTCTCTGCATCCCAACCTTGAGCCAATAATCTCTTGAGAACTGATGATGGCTTTATTTAATTTAAAACCGAAACGCCTTCTGATCGAGATCTTTATTCGATAGGGGCTGTCCTGTTTGGCTGACATCCTCCTCTTCCTGTCTATTATTCTATTAATATTTATTTCTTATGAAATAGTTTTCTTCTTTTTTTAAGATTTTTTCTTCCCTCGTCAGA
>JAKCPI010010141.1:0-13181 GCA_023213315.1 Euborellia annulipes
ATTTCAATTGCTTGAAGTTATCTCTGATCTTGGGCACATGAGCCATAAAATTTTATATGAAGCAAATAAATTTTGTTATTGACAAATTTTTGGTTCAATCACACACATGTGGACTTTGCATTATGTGTATAATTTCCAATAACTGAAAATGGCTGATTTCTTCATCCCTCAATTATATAAACATATATCATATTATAGAGTTATCATTAAGTAATACAATTGATTATTACCTACATAATGACAACTCTATTGTTATATTGTAATTTGATATACGTCTAAGACTTATACTCTCTTGGAAGAATGATGGCAACTTCCTGAATAAAGAGTTTATTTAAAAAGAGAGGCTCTTTTCATTTGGCTGCAAATCATCGCCCATACTATAATTCAACTTATATAGTTTGGAGGGAAAGTGGTGTAAGTTTCACCTGAAATATATTAATAAGTAAAATTATTTAATATATGTGCGGTTTCACTAGGTTATAAATGTATATTAAATAATTTTAATTAAATAAAGCTATTTAATGTAAAATAATAAAAATAAAAAAGTATAAATAACAATTAGATGTGGTTGTGCAATTAAATTAAGCACATTGTACAATAATAAGATAAATTGATTTCTTAAAATATTCGATATTCTTAAAATACTCATTTTTATTTAAATAAAAAATACTATTATTAAATTGAGATTCAAAATGTCGAGCCTCAGACATTCGTTTCTAGTTTAGCCAAAAGATAGCAGCATTTGTAGGGCAACAAACTCAAGGTAAGAAGAAGCAAAAACTAAAATGAACATAAATTTAAAAAAAAAAAAAAAAAAAACTAAGCGGATTTTTAACTCTGATTTTAGAAGTGATTAGATCTTCCATAGTTTTATGTACAAAAATGATGAAAACATATCAAAGTTGCTCGAAGAAAGAAGCAAAAAACTAACCGAGTATATTCCCAAGAGAATTAATGACATTTAGAGAAACTACAAAATAAGAGAGAAAAATTAATTATTTAACAAGACATGTGAGTGTTCTTTATTGATGAGGCCAAACATCTATCTATGACTCAGTTAAAGTCCGAATCGAGGTATTTTGAATACTATTATCTTTTTCAAATAATAGATCTCGAAAAATATTTAGATATTTAGCTAAAAATTAATTAATTGAAATTCTAAATAAAATAAAAAAATAATAGGTAATTTTAAAATCTCCAACCCCAACCGTTTAGTTTCAATTTCTTTTAATGGATGGCACAGTCTGTATCATATTATTCAATAAAGCGCTCATTCAAAAATAAGTAAACTCTCTCTAAACCAGTGGTTTCCAAACTTTATGTTATCACGCCTCCCTTAAAAATATTCAATTGTTTAACGCCTCCTCCCAGGGCCGGATTTAACAGTATACCTTTTGCCGCCCCCCGAAAATGAAATTTTTTCCGCCCTGCGAAAAATTATTTTTTTCCTTTCGTGGAATTTTATATTTTTTTTTGGGAAAGCAAAATTGCTTGCGGAAATAGTTAATAAATAAGGCTGAACGCACACCGAACGAGCAAAAACGCTTTCGATCAAAATGTTTTGTCGAGCAAAACGTTTTGCTCGATGCCAACAAACCGAACGAGCAAAAACGTTTTCGATCAAAATGTTTTGCCATCTAGCATTTTGCTTCCAGAGCCATTTGGATACAAATAAATAAATAAGAATGCCTGGACCCACAATAGGTAAATTAACAAATAATGAGTATCGTTTAGTCTTATATGGCCTGAGTTGCCGAGAACACTGTTTGTATGTGTGTGTGAATGGGAAAAAAGTGTGTTTTTAAAAATTATAAAAAAAACTTATTTTGCTTCCAGTAGGCTTTAATGTTTTGCTCGATGCCAACGCACACCGAACGAGCAAAAACGTTTTCGGACAAAACATTTTGTTCGATGATGTCGAATCATATCCAATTGTGTTTTGTCTCTTCAATGTGAGTTTACCCATAAAAAAGCATTGAAAAAACAGTTTCAGGCAAAAACATTTTGTTAATGCAGACACAGTCCCTATTTAATGAAAAGACAGGACAAATTTCAAAAGATTGAAATCTTTAACAGCTCAGAAGATAAGCGCTGCCAATGACTCGTGGCTTAGAGAGAATACATTAGCTTCTCGTGACTAGGGTGCGGGTTCCCTTCCCGTTCCAAGCGAGAATTCATTTGAATTGTCTACCAATCATTTGAAATAAAAGGGATAGGGTCTAAAAGGGCTTATATGTCGAAAAAGACCTTAAACAAACTAAAAAAAAAAGATTAGTGCTCGTGTTCGTGTTCAGTTTTTTAAATGCATCTTACAAGGGGAAGTCGCGACATGTGGGTCACCGATTTTTTTCAAACTCATAGGATTTGAAGATTAGTATCTGGACATCAATTTCCTAAAGCAGTACGATGCGCTTCTCAAGAACACTCAAGAAAATCCACTTTGAAGACTATCAAGATTTCCGAGCTCTATAAGTTTGAATAATTTTGTTTATATGTAAACAGTGTCTGGTAGCCGTGAGAGTAAGCGCAACAGTCTGGTAAACAAGGAGTCGCTAGTTCGATGCTTGTTGATGACATTTTTTTTTTTTCTTTCAATTCACCATCCGTATATACTATCACTCATATTAAAATTTATAAAATTGAAATTAAATTAACAAATATTTTTTCAATATAAATTAACATCTTTTATTTTTACCACTCGTTACACACTGAAAATACGAATATTATATTATAAATGTAAATTTAAAATATTTTGTTAATTTAATTTCAATTTTATAAATTTTAATATGAGTGATAGTATATACGGATGGTGAATTGAAAGAAAAAAAAAAAAATGTCATCAACAAGCATCAAACTAGCGACTCCTTGTTTACCAGACTGTTGCGCTTACTCTCACGGCTACCAGACACTGTTTACATATAAACAAAATTATTCAAACTTATAGAGCTCGGAAATCTTGATAGTCTTCAAAGTGGATTTTCTTGAGTGTTCTTGAGAAGCGCATCGTACTGCTTTAGGAAATTGATGTCCAGATACTAATCTTCAAATCCTATGAGTTTGAAAAAAATCGGTGACCCACATGTCGCGACTTCCCCTTGTTAGTAAAAGGAAAGGTAGGGGGCTTTTGCAGTTCAAAGGTTTCTTTTTCATTTAAAGAGATATTAATTAATAGTTTAAAATTTTAAATTTTAAATTGATTGACAACCAATTCAATTTAAATTAACGGGACGAGATGCGAACTCGGTGGGGGCGGTTGCTTGGAAGATTCATTTTACAGGAGGATCTTCTCTGGGGAATGAAAATTTTTTAATAATAGCCTAGGGCCTACTTTCAAATATCGTTAGGGTGATTTGAGACTTAAAATTGATAGTTTAAAATCAATGTATGAATATATTTTAGACAAAAAAACATAATTTTTTAAATGACTAGTTTTTCTATAGACAGGAGAAGGAGCAGGTGCAGCCAAAAATAAAAGCCTCCGATTTAATACAATTCAACGAGATGTTTCGGGTGAATTTTATTTACCTATCTTCAGTCCATCATAATTGTTAAATCATTTAAAGATTCCTGCTGTGTAGACATTATTTTTAATTGATTGAAGGAATCAGGACAGCCACTCTTGTTGAAGGCTAGTGTATATGGGTGATTCTACGCTATTTGGATTTTTTGTGTCCAGAAACCAAATATACTCTGTTCAATTTAATATTCATGATTTCCTTAGTTGACATTATTTTCGTATCTGTAATGATAAAGGCCAGAAGATATTTTAATTTTTTTGAGTTTTATTAGCACCAGAAGAAATATGTTACCTGAAGAAAGACACTATTGGCAGAATTGTGAAAATTAAGCTAGGAAAGTGACATACAATTAACTATTTATAATGAAAGCTGAATTAATATTAAAAAAACATACATATTATATCTATAAGATATTAAGGAAACAAAATTTCGTCCCTACCCGTGGGCGGGTATTTTCCCTGACAGAGTATTTTTTTATTCCATTTTTTGGCATCGAAGGCCATTTAGATCCCGTATCTATTTATTTCAATTGGATTGATAGCTAAATCCAATTGAAATAAATTTTTGTCGCATTAGACGGGATGCGAACCCTTGAATGTGCCTGAATAATGACAGCCAAACTAATGACAAAACCACACATTACGTTAAAAAAAAACAATACGCGTCCTTCTTGCCAAAGTTTCGACGTAATTCATGACATTTACATACAATAAACATTGCATTGTACATATGTAGAGTTACGTAACGATAAAATATAAAGAGATTTATTTACCAGAATAAATACTGCATCGACTGGCCCAAACACACTTTATGACAATTCAACAATAACTAAAGCTATATTATTTGAATTATGCTCAACGCCGTTAGCTTGCTTCTTACTTCAGACTGTACTACGCCTGTTATTCATGGCCATTGTTATCCTTTGGCAGTTTTTATGATAAATTTTTATCTTTTAATTTTTCCACAATAGATGACATCATTTTTTAGGTCACGTGAAAACAAGTATTTTTTTTTATAATAACAAATACTTTTAAAATGTATTTTCATTAATTATGTTTTGGGGTTTACTTATGTTTATAATTATGGTAAAAAATATTATGTCAAGTTAATAAATAAATGAATGTCGAACAAAACTAGTAAAAAAACTAGAAATGGGACACCCAGAATACTGACATTTATGACTATTTTCAACTATTAATTCCTAAAATGAAACAGTTATCGTGAATTGACTAAATGGCCCCAATAAAACACGATATTCTTTATTATTTAAGAATACAGTATCAATAATATAATTATTTTAACATATATTTTTTCCACTGACCAATAAAATTCAAATAGCGTAGAATCACCCATATATGTATATATATAAATTAAAAAATTAATTTAATTTAATCAATTTTTATTTTCATGTTCATTTTAATCGATAAAGATGTGTGGCTGTAGGATTAATGATGATGGAGTCATGAAAAAAAAACAAGACGAATGCAGCCAAATATTCTTTTATTTTAATTCTCGCCCTTACGGCTGATGTTTCGGCCGAGGTCTAGACCTTCTTCAGAGCCGGCTGGCAATAATCAAAAAGTGTGGAAATTTGCTAATAGCGACAACATTCAGCATGTGGTCCGCTCACAGCAAAACGTAGAGAAAACGTAGAGAATTCACATTTCTCAACGTTTTGCTGTGAGCGGACCACATGCTAAATGTTGTCGCTATTGTTGCAAATTTACACACTTTTTGATTATTGCCAGCCAGCTCTGAAGATGGTCTAGACCTCGGGCCAAAACGTCAGCCGTGAGGGCGAGAATTAAAATAAAAGAATATTTGGCTGCATTCGTCTTGTTTTTTTTCATGACTCCATCATCATTTTCATTTTATTTACATTGGTTGGCCAAAACTCTGAAAATAAAAATTGATTAAATTAAAATAATGTTTTAATTTATATATATACATATATACACTCCCCTTCAACAAGAGTGGCTGTGACATCCTGATTCCTTCAATCAATTAAAAATTGTTAAAGTCCAGGAGTTGGTCAATAGGGCAACACATGTAAATTTATGACCAACTCCGGAACTTTAACAATTTTGAAGGACTGAAGATGGGTAAATAAAATTCAGCCGAAACGTCTCGTTGAATTGTATTAAATTGGTGGCTTTTATTTTGGGCTGCACGAGCGGATCTTTTTCAATTTCTCGAAGGGGATGGTCGCCCCTCCCTCTCCCCCCCACCCCCTTTAAACCAAACTTAAATTGCCTCTGCTTATGACAATCAAGTTTTTTATTCCAAAAGGAAATCACTCTGAATTATAAAAAGTTCTCAAGTTTATTTTCTATTGCTTGGTATCGCTCTAAAATGTAAAATGTTTTTTTTTTTTTTTTTTTTTTTGTATAATTATTTAATAGCAAATAAAGATGTGAACTTTAGGTTAATAGTAATTACAGAGAAATTATTACCCAGGAATCCATTCTTGGGGGGTGCCGAATTGATGAAAAGGTCGTGTCGGAATGTATGCCTGAGAGAGAGGCTGTGAGGATCTGGAATGTTCATCGGACAAACATCCCTTTAGGCTATCCATACTGTACCGGCGCCAAGATTTTTGATACGGGTTGTACATACCCATTTTGAAGACATTCAATTTCAACCTCTCTTGTTCGGCCATTTTTTAATTTTATTGTACAAGATTGAAATTTAAAAAAAAAAAAAAAGTGTAAAAAAAAAGAAGAATAATCTCTTTGTTTAAATTGTATTTATTTACATTTGCTAAGAAACCATAACAATGGTTTGTTTTTTTCATTGGGCCTATACGAAAATAAAAATAAAGTAGAGTCATCGGAAAATATAAACCCAAATAAAAATTTCGAAACCCTCTGATAAAAGTGGTTGTAAAACCTTTAACTATTTGTTAATGAAGATAAATAATAATAACTAATTAATCAATCAAAAACAAGTTAATTGTTGTAATACCCATGTGTCCATTCGAGGGGCGTGTCGAACTGATAAAAAGGCTTTTGAGGGCAGTATGCCTCAGACAAAGGCTGTGAGGTCTTGGAATGTTCCTCAGCTAGAAGGCCTAACTGGGAATCCATGCTGTAGCGGCGTAGGGATCTTAAGCAAGGGTTGTACAGGCCTCCTTTGAAGGCTGGTAATTTCACTCGTGGTTCTTGCTTAGGCATTTTTGTTTTAATACAGGTACCACTTTAGTTAAACAATCTTCGTTTGTTTATTTGTTCATTGACCGTTAGCAACTAGAGGTGAGTCTCTGTCTCTTAGAGCAAATTCTATTAACAAATGGAGTTGAACAAATAATTAATATTAATTAGAATGTACGAAAGCTTATTCTGTTATATTCAGGTGGCGATGAACAAAGAATAAAAAAAAAAACACATGTGTTTTTGTATGTGGGCCAGCCAATAAATCTTACATAAAAAAACACATTGTTTTTATTCTTTGTTCATCGCCACCTGAATATAACAGAATAAGCTTTCGTACATTCTAATTAAAATTCTATTAATGTTGATATTTAAAGGTAAAGCTCTGGCTTTATTTTTACTAATTAAGGCGGAGTAGTGATGAAGCTGTTGACTTTAAAATTTTCTTAATTAATATGTGATTAATAAGCCTTCGGCCTTGGTGTAGTTGGTAGCGTGCCTATCTTCTATACCGAACGTCGCGGGTTCGGACCCCAGGCAGTCCGATGATTTTATTTAAGCCATTTGGATACCAAATGGCTTAAATAGAAATGCCTGAACTCCCAATAGATATATTCATCACAACGGTTATCGTCAAAGTCTTCAAATGGCCTAAGTTGCCGAAAAGACTGTGTGAATGTGTGTGTGAGTGTGAGTGTGAATGAGAAAAAAAATGTGTTTTTTTATAAAAAAAAAAATGTGATTAATAACAATAAATTTTTTTTTTAATTTAAATAAAATTTAATTTGGGACAGATTGTTTGTTTTGTATTTTTTTTTTTTTTTTTAAGCATTCACACTTTTTCTCATTCACACTCACATTCACACCCACATTCGCACAGTCTTTTCGGCAATTTAGGCCATCTAAGACTTTTAACGATACTCGTATGTTTAATATATCTATTGAGAGTTCAGGCATTTCTATTTAAGCCATTTGGTATCCAAATGCCTTAAATAAAATCATCGGAGTGCCTGGGGTCCAAACTCGTCGCGTTTAGTATAGAAGGTAGGCACGCTACCAACTACTCCAAGCCCCGAGGGCTTGTTTTCTGTATTTGCTTGATAACAAAAAAATTAATTTTCAAAATTTTTTAATAAGTCATTAAAAAAATTATCTCTGTCCCAATATCCTTATGAATTTAATTCATTTAAAAAAAAACTGCATTGAAAAATTCCTTATAATAGTCTAGATTTTTTTTAAAGTACGTCCACTTCTACACCTCCTTAATCAAAATCGTTAGAGCCAAATTTTGAGAAAATTGATAAAAAGTGAAAAAAGTACATCAGTAAAGAACTAGTACTTTTTGGCCTCGTTTTGATTAAAAGCTTATAGTACATCCTCAAAGTCAAAAGCTTATTGTCACGCCTCAGGAGGGTACCTAACTTAAATATAAAATTTAAACCTCCTAGTTCAATTCCTTCATGCTTTAAATTGAATACAGACAAAATACACAGACAGAGAAACAATTTTATAAATCGGCTCTATTTGGCCGTGCCTAAATTCTGTTATAGTAATTTTAATTTACCTAGTAAACTTCCAAAATTAGTCCTCTTCAAATATAATAACTAAATCGCATGTCGCAAATAGAAATTCTGCTTGCTCTTTGAGTTTGTTCCGGCATCTCTATACATTCTCGAATGCAGATTCATCTCTCTTCTCACAAGTCAGAGTCTTGATATATTGTAGGGCGGCTAATAATGAGTCCTGCAAAATAATATAATCCTAGAAAATCTGATATATCAGAATTAATTACACTCATCATTTATGTAACAAATTGGGATGATCTAAATTCAACAATAAATGCCATTATTATTATTATCAAACTGATAAGATCGCATCATCCTTCAAAAATTACAAGCATTTTTGGGGTTATAATTTAAAGTTGCTGTCTGTCTTAATTTGAAAACAATTTATTAAAAAATAAATAGAACATATACAAGGTAAAATATGAAAATTTAATTAATATGGGAGGTTTAGTTTAACAATTAATACTTACTATTTTATCTTGTCGTCATCAAGCAACAACTCATTGGCTTGGCGGTTCTTTATTGGAAAACTATATTTAATTCCTAAGTTTTTGGTTTTTTTATATATATTTTTATATACATAAAAAGCACAGCATGTCATTTTTTATTTTTGGATAGTAAAAATAAAATGCTAAAGAAAAACTTTGAAAGAATACATTAATTGCAGCCATTTTAACTGATTTATTCCAATTTATTCCCTCCAGATTCCCTCTTGGATGACGTCAGGCGCGGTTTGATCTGAGGCGCGGATGCGTATATCTAAAGGTTAGGTCATCAATCAAAAGATGGCTCTATAAGTAAAAAAACTTTTCAAATCTGTTTTTTATTTATCCTAATTCATTTTAGCTTCGGGTCTTGGTGTAGTGGTTAGCGCGCTCACAGGAGCGCAGGCAAAGGCGGATACAAGGGGGGTAAAAGGGGGTAATTACCCCCCCCCCCCGAGATTCGAAAAAAAATTTATTTTTAATGTAAAATTTTTAAAATTAATACTTAAAAATTTGATGTGTATTTATATTCTGGCAAAGAAGTATAGAATGCGCTTTTAAATTACCGAAATTAAAAAAAAATAGTGTGCTGTGCGACGAGTCACACCAGATTACCCCCCCCCCCCGAGAAACACCTCTGGATCCGCCCTTGAGCGCAGGAGCGCGCTGGCCTTTTATGTCAAGAGTTGAGGGCACGCTCCCGTCTAATGCGACAATTTATTTCAATTGGCTACCAATTGAAATAAAAGAAACGGGGTCTGAATAGCCTCTAATGCCGAAAAAGACCTGAAATGAAATTTAAAAAAAATAAATGGTCGGACTAAGCCGATCCTAAAACTTTGCCCACCCATTATTTCCTAACCTTTTTTTTGGCCAAGTTTCTCCTTTTTAAAGTTATTGTGCTCCCTATGTCAATTTCTATGGAAGGAACATAGGGTTACCAAAATTTATATTCCACCAGTGGCGTACCGAGAGGGGGGGCGGTCTGCCCCAGGCCCCGAGCCAAGGGCGGTCCTAGCCTTATATTTTGGGGGGGGGTCACTGTTTTTTTTTTTTTTTTTTTTAGTATAAATAAATGAGCCTGGACTCCAATAAATATATATTAATCAAATATGAGTATCGTTTAAGTCTTAAATGGCCTAAGTTGCCGAAAAGATTGTGTGAATGGGAGAGTGAGTGGGAAAAAAGTGTGTGTTAAAAAAAAGAAGAAAGATTTTTTTTTGGGGGGGGGGGGTCACGACCCCCTTGACCCCCCTCTGGGACCGCCCTTGCCCCGAGCCGGCATAGGCCCCCATATATTTATAAAAAAAAATTTAATGAAAATTTCTCTTTGAGAGGCCCCGGGGCCCTCAGGGCTCAAGTAATAACGGAAAAATTTAGATAAAAAAACAAAATTTAATGAAAATTTATCTTTGAGAGGCTCTGACCCCTTGGGGTTCAGGAATATACGGTATTTTTAAAATATTTTTGTGTATGGAGGAGACGGATATTTAAAGATGAGCACCCAAAAAAAAAAAAAAAAATCAATATAAGGCCCCCCTCTTCTAGTGCAGCCTCAGGCCCTCAACTGTCTCTGTACGCCTCTGTATTCAAATAAAAGGAAATTGATTGATTGAAATTGAGTGCAGCCTCAGGCCCTCAACTGTCTCTGTACGCCTCTGTATTCAAATAAAAGGAAATTGATTGATTTATTTATTTATTATTTATTTATTTATTATTTACATAAAATTCCCAACAGAAATTTACTTCCATTATAGGGAAAGTTCAATTAAAAAAACGAAAATTAAAATTGATAATAAGATTTAAAAAAAAAAGTGCAGGTGGGGGATTTGAACTCGCGAAGTTTAGTTACGTGAGATTGGAAAAAAAATATATACTTTATGATGACTACTTAACCACTTGAGCCACACTTTATATAAATTTATTGGGAAAAAATAAGCCATATGAGAAACATGAAATAAAAGAAGTATTAAAAAAATTTTAATATTCCACATATAATATATCATTTTGCATTACTTTTTATGCTGATTAATAATTTATAATCAAAAAATCAATTGCATGCATAGTTTTCAAATAATTCAATGAGCAAACGTCAGATTGTTTATGCCTTGATGTAATTAAACCAAAAATTCTATCTAACATATGATACATGTAATTAATTCTTGAATTCCCCCTGATGCCAGAGAACTAAAGCCCTTTTAATTATATGATCTAATTTGGGAGTTATTGGCGATCAAAGTTAAGTCTATTTTCCACCTTAATGACATCAACCACACTCAATTCTATATTTTCGAAAAAGCTTATTTAGCATTTTCTGATTAAAACCAAACTTTCACCAGAGATTTATAATTAAAAAATAAGTATTTTTCTAAAGTTTCATTGAGATTGGTAAAGAAATATATAAAATATTGACTATTTTGTAAATTGAGTTTTAGAATTTGGGATCGCGGATGGGTAAAGAGAGCGATCTATGAACCGTGTCTAGGCTTGATCTGAGATCCCAAATTCTAAAACTCAATTTACAAAATAGTCAATATTTTATTTATTTCTTTACCAATCTCAATGAAACTTTAGAAAAAAACTCATTTTTTAATTATAAATCTCTGGTAAAAGTTTGGTTTTAATCAGACAATGCTAAATAAGCTTTTTCGAAAATATACAATTGAGTGTTGTTGATGTCATTAAGGTGGAAAATAGACTTAACTTTGATCGCCAATAACTCCCAAATTAGATCATATAATTAAAAGGGCTTTAGTTCTCTGGAATCAGGGGGAATTCAAGAATTAACAACATGTATCATATGTTAGATAGAGTTTTTGGTTTAATTACATCAAGTCATAAACAATCTGACGTTTGCCCATTGAATTATTTGAAAACTATGCATGCAATTGATTTTTTGATTATAAATTATTAATCCGCATAAAAAGTAATGAAAAATGATATATCATATGTGGAATATTAAAATTTTTTTAATACTTCTTTTATTTCATGTTTCTCATATGGCTTATTTTTTCCCGATAAAATTATATAAAGTGTGGCTCAAGTGGTTAAGTAGTCATCATAAAATATATATTTTTTTTCCAATCTCACGTAACTAAACTTCGCGAGTTCAAATCCACCTCCTGCACTTTTTTTTTATTCATAACTTTTACTTTCTCTTACCTATGTATATATGATATATATACTGTATATTGAGAGAAAGTATTGGATTCATGTCAAAAATTCGATGTCGAGATTTTAATGGATCTTCACGTTTTGAGGTCCCCTGAATCCAAAAAAAGTGGTTTTCGCGACATGGTCTGTCTGTGTGTGTGTGTGTGTGTGTGTCTGTGAACAAAATATCTCAAGAACGAAAAGAGCTATGAGGTTGAAATTTTATATTTAAGTTAAACACCCCCCGGGACCGGGAAAATAAGCTTTTAATCAAAATCGGCCAAAGAGTACTAGTACTTTACTGATGTACTTTTTCAGTTTTTTTCGATTTTCTCAAAATTTGCTCCAACGATTTTTTTTTAAATTCAAAAATCAATTATTTTTTAGATGCTCTTTAAAATGTATATTCTCATTTTGCGATTGAAATCTTCTGAAGACCACTTTACTCCTGTATTTCATAGGGAAGATAGGAGAAATGGTTGCTATGGTAACAAAATATAAATATTTTCCTATACTTATAAATTTTGCATTTTGAATTCATATGTTCCGTACTGTCGGGAACTAAATATATGTCGACACAAAAAATCTGGTGTGACAAGCACAGTACACAACTTTCGATTACCGAAGGTAAGCGAAAGTTGTGTGCTGTGCGCCAGTCACACCAGATTTTTTTTTCTTATTTTTATAAATTTGTATTAAAGAATTATTCTTCGTAACAGGGGAAAGAATATGAGAAGAGTGTATCTGCAGAGAGTTGGCGCCAAAAGACAATAATATTCATTATCATTGGCATTGTGTTTTTTTTTTTAATTTAATTTTTTTTTTTTGAAAACCCTTATAATAGTAAAATCAGAGTAAAATAAATTAAAATAACTAAATAAAATAAAATAACTGATTTGTGCTGCACTCTTGCGGAAATTTTTAAAACTATAGCTGTAGTTCTAAATTTTTCCAGTAGAGAGCAGCACAAATCAACATTAACATTAACATTAATTACCCACTACACGACACTCGCCCCTCTTTTTCCCGAAGGGGATGAAATATCAATGCAAATTTTTTATGCTTAATTTCGTGCATTTAGAAAAATATTTTTGCTAAGCTTCAAATTCATAGCTTAAATATTTATATAGTTATTAACATAAAAGCCCTCTCTCATATAGGCCTATCATGTAATTCTTACCCCTATTTCCTGAAGGGGTTGAATTATCAATGTGAATTTTTTATGTTTAATTTTATTCATCTATATAAATATTTTGGCCAAGTTATGAAATTTTAGCCCTAACAGTTGTTAATTATTAACAAGGACATCTC
>JAKCPI010010142.1:0-10011 GCA_023213315.1 Euborellia annulipes
CACTCTCCGTTTCCAATTCCGACATTCGAGGGCCTATTTCCCGAAGGGGGTTGAAAAATCAATGCGAATTTTTTGTCCTTAATTTTGTGCATTTAGACAAATATTTTGGCTAAACTTCAAGTTTAGAGCTCAAATATTTATTCACTTATTAACATAAACAATGACCTCTCTCATATATAATATTATACTTACCCCTATTTCCCAAAGGGGTTGAATTATCAATGCGAATTTTTTATCCTTAATTTTGTGCTACTTAATAATATGCCCCCCCCCCCCCCCCCCACTCCTAAATTTTTTTTCTAGTTTGAAAAGGTTAGTGTGGCCTTCATGTCAACAATTTTTACTTTCTCGTATAGAGAAAGTTATGTAATCGTAAAAAAATTCGACTTCGAGATTTTGATGTTTCTCCACGTTTTAGACCTCCCTGAGTCCAAAAAAACCATTTTTGGCATTATGTCGTGTGTGTGTGTGTGTGTGTGTGTGTGTGTGTGTGTAAACACGATTGCTTAAAAACCAAAGCAGCTAGATCTATGAAATTTGGTATATGCTCCTTACACTAAAATTGTAGATTTCTATCAACTTTTGGAGTAAATACGTCACTTGGAAGTAGTACTTTACTTAAAAAGTTTTTTCAAAAATTTTGAAATTTTCAATTTTTTTGTTATATTGTGATAAATTACTTTATTTTAAAAAGTTTTTTTTTTCGAAAACTGAATAGTTTTTGAAATAATCAACGAAGAAAAGACGTTTTTCGTTAATTTTGAAAAAAAAATCAAAACAGAATCATACAGGTGTCATTAAAAACTTGTAAATATAAACAAATTAATTCCAGGTGACGTATTTACTCCAAAAGTTCATAGAAATCTACAATTTTAGTGTAAGGAGTATATACCGAATTTCATCGATCTGGCTGCTTTGGTTTTTAAGCAATCGTGTTTACACACACACACACACACACACTCACAATCAGACATAATTCCAAAAGAATATAAATTGAAAAGTGAAACCCCAGAATGAATTTGTGAAACAAATTCATTTGTTTATATTTACCCTTTTTTTAATGACACCTGTATGATTTTGTTTTGATTTTTTATCAAAATTAACGAAAATTTTCTATTTCTTCTTTGATTATTTCAAAAACTACTCAGTTTTCGAAAAAATGTCAAAGAATAAAAACTTTTAAAATAGAGTATTTTATCATACTATAACAAAAAAATTGAAAATTTCAAAATTTTTGAAAAAACTTATTAGGTAAAGTACTACTTCCAAGTGACGAATTTACTCCAAAAGTTGATAGAAATCTACAATTTTAGTGTAAGGAGCATATACCAAATTTCATCGATCTAGCTGCTTTGGTTTTTAAGCAATCGTATTTACACACACACCCAGACGTAATTCCAAAAGAATATACGAGAAAGTCTCGGGGAAGTCAATCCCCATATTTTACACAATTTCTGAAACAGTTATACATAGCTTATTTATTATAATATTTTTTTAAATAAAAAAAGTTATTTAAAAATTTTTTTAAATTTCTTAAACATAGTGTCACCACAATTTATTGATGCCAGCAGGTCCGCAGAGAGGGGGGGAAGGGCAGGGGGCTATATCCCCGGGGCCCGGGCCCTTTGCGCTCCAACCATAAAATTCTAATAAAAAATAATTTTCATGGTTAAAATTTCAATAAAAAAAATCATTTTCTTGAATTTTTTTCCTGAAGGGGCCTGGGCGAGCTCTTTAAGCTCCAATCTTAAAATTTCAATAAAAAAATCATTTTTTGGAAATTTTTTCCCTGAGAGGTCCCCGACCCTTTAAGCTCAAATCAAATCAAAAATTTCAAGAAAGTGATTTTTTATTGAAATTTTAAAATTTAAAGGGCCCGGACCCCCTCAGGAAAAAATTTCCAAGAAATGATTTGTTTTTTAATTGAAATTTTAAGATTAAAAAAAAAATAATTTTCTTGAAATTTTTTTCTGAAGGGGCCCGGGCCCTTTAAGCTAAAATCTTAAAATGTCAATTAAAAAACAAATCATTTTTTGCAAATTTTTTTCCTGAGGGGGTCCGGGCAAGGGCGGTCCCAGAGGGGGGGTCAAGGGGTCGTGACCCCCCCCCCAAAATCTTCTTTTTTTTTAACATACACTTTTTTCCCACCCATTTATTTCTACTATAAAAAAAAAAAAAAAACAGTGACCCCCCCCCCCAAAATGTAAGGCTAGGACCGCCCTTGGGTCCGGGCCCTTTAAGCTCAAAGCAAGTTTGATAATATTTTTCACGTCTCAGGATAGCTAAAAACGCAAATTTCAGTGCCTAACTTTCAAAAAATTTTCCATACCCTCCAAACCACCCGAAAGGCGTCTGTCCGGGTCTGGCCTCATTAAATTATGGTAACCCTATTTTTATGAAATTTTGAAAAATTTGTAAATATCTTTTTTATTTAATTCATTGTAAGCTATGTATAACTGTTTCAAGAATTGTGTAAAAAAATTGTTGGCATGAAGAGCTCAATACCCTTTTAAATATTAAAAAAATACTTTAAGGGTGGGAGGGGGGGCGTATTATTAAGTAGCCCCGGGGCCCGTCAATTCTATCTCCGGCCCTGGATGCCAGATTCGAACAGACGACTTCCGGGTGGTCTGGGGGCAAGGGAGGATACAAGGGTAAAAGATTAGGGAGTACAAGGGTAAAAGGGTAATTACCCCCCCCCCCCACCGAGATTTAAAAAAAAAGATACTTTTTTCACAAAAAAATTTATTTTTAATGTAAAATTTTAAATATTAATACTTAAAAATTAGATTTGTATTTATATTCTGGCAATCAAGTACAGAATGCGCCTTTAAATTACCGAAATTTAGAAAAAATTGTGTGCCGTGCGACCAGTCCCACTAGATTACCCCCCCCCCCCCCACCCTCCAGAGAAACACTTCTGGATCCGCCCTTGTCTGGGGAACAGTGCCGTAACAAGGGTATGAATCGCCTGTGGCAAGAGTCTAACTTGCGCCCCCCCCCCTTAATCCAGTGTTTCATAACCTTTATTTGGCCAAGTCAGCGTAATTGGTAAAAATTGTGGCCTTCATGCCAACATAAATAAAATAAAGGGTCGGACTAAGCCGAGCGCACAACTTTGCCCCCCATTATTCAAAGAAATAACGCAACGCGTTTATTTGTTTTGATTTTGCTCTGGTGCTATGCACAATTTTCGAATTTAAATGATTTTTTAACAAATTTATGACAAATTAGGATACAAATATTATATATCATTTTACTCGGGAGAAAGTCTAGTTTCTGAATATATAAAAAAAATTATAGGTTATGTAAGAAAAAAATATTGCCCCCCCCCCCTCTAGAGCGCCCCCTAATGGTCCGATGTTTACCAAAAGCTTTTCAGTTCTTGACCTTTACCTCTAGTTTATATGTGCAAAATTTCAAAACAATTGGGTGAATAGTTTTTGAGTTTTCGTTGACGAAAAATATTACCACAGACACACACACACACACACAATGGCGGTCCTAGCCTTACATTTTGGGGGGGGGGGTCACTGTTTTTTTTTTTTTTTTATAGTATAAATAAATGGGCCTGGACCCCAATAAATATATATTAATCAAATATGAGTATCGTTTAAGTCTTAAATGGCCTAAGTTGCCGAAAAGATTGTGTGAATGGGAGAGTGAGTGGGAAAAAGTGTGTGTTAAAAAAAGATTTGGGGGGGGGTCACGACCCCCTGACCCCCCCCTCTGGGACAGCCCTTGCACACACACAGACACACACACACAGACATCATTCCAAAAACTTCTTAAATGGATTCAGGGGACCTCAAAACGCATTTTGGCAGCTTCAGAAAAATTTCGATTTTTTTTACGATTACATTAACTTTACCTGCCCAACAGTAAAAAAGTTAAAAAAGTTATTTAAAAATTCCCTAAACATAGGGGTTAAGAAAATTTATATTCCACAAATCCTTTCTCTCGTTTAAATGACAGATAAATGAAATTATAATTTAGCATTAAAAATAAAAGAAAATTGATAATAAGATTTAAAAAAAAAAAGTGCAGGAGGTGGATTTGAACTCGCGAAGTTTAGTTACGTGAGATTGGAAAAAAAATTGATTTAATGATGACTACATAACCACTTGAGTCACACTTTATATAAAATTATTGGAAAAAAATAAGCCATATGAGAAACATGAAATAAAAGAAGTATTAAAGAAATTTTAATATTCCACATATGATATATCATTTTGCATTACTTTTTATGCTGATTAATAATTTATAATCAAAAAATCAATTGCATGCATAATTTTCAAATAATTCAATGAGCAAACGTCAGATGGTTTATGCCTTGATGTAATTAAACCAAAAACTCTATCTAACATATGATACATGTCATTAATTCTTGAATTCCCCCTGATTCCAGAGAACTAAAGCCCTTTTAATTATATGATCTAATTTGGAAGTTATTGGCGATCAAAGTTAAGCTTATTTTCGACCTTAATGACATCAACCACACTCAATTCTATATTTTCGAAAAAAGCTTATTTAGCATTGTCTGATTAAAACCAAATTTTTACCAGAGATTTATAATTAAAAAATGAGTTTTTTTCTAAAGTTTCATTGAGATTGGTAAAGAAATAAATAAAATATTGACTATTTTGTAAATTGAGTTTTAGAATTTGGGATCTCAGATCAAGCCTAGACACGGTTCATAGATCGCTCTCTTTACCCATCCGCGATCCCAAATTCTAAAACTCAATTTACAAAATAGTCAATATTTTATTTATTTCTTTACCAATCTCAATGAAACTTTAAAAAAATACTTATTTTTTAATTATAAATCTCTGGTAAAAGTTTGGTTTTAATCAGAAAATGCTAAATAAGCTTTTTCGAAAATATACAATTGAGTGTTGTTGATGTCATTAAGGTGGAAAATAGACTTAACTTTGATCGCCAATAACTCCCAAATTAGATCATATAATTAAAAGGGCTTTAGTTCTCTGGAATCAGGGGGAATTCAAGAATTAATTACATGTATCATATGTTAGATAGAATTTTCGGTTTAATTACATCAAGGCATAAACAATCTGACGTTTGCTCATTGAATTATTTGAAAACTATGCATGCAATTGATTTTTTGATTATTAATTATTAATCAGCACAAAAAGTAATGCAAAATGATATATCATATGTGGAATATTAAAATTTTTTTAATACTTCTTTTTTTTTTTTTTTATTTGTGTTTGAATGGCCACTAGGTCTCAGGGACCCCTTCAGCCAGTACAATTTTTATCAACTGTTCACAATATGTTTTATATATATATATACAATAAATACATTATATCTCTTCACACTCAAGCCAATTTACACATATACACATACACACACCAATAATATCAGGGTAATATTTAAATAACAATTGTTATACATTCGAATTTAATCATGACTGTGTCATCTTTTACTAAGTGTAAGGATTTTTTTTTTTTTTTCCTTCAATAAAATTTTTGTTGAATTGATCTAACTATTTTTTTTAAAACCCTTATCTTTTTATCCTCTTCTTTACTAAAGTTCAACAAGGATTCTAAATTTATCGGAAGCGGGCACCAGTCTTTGATTTCATTGTACATTTCGTCTATAATGTCTTTGTTTAATTCGCAGCCTAGGAGAACATGAGACGAATCTGCCTCACCCTCTCCACAGCTGCAGTTTGGGGATTCTATCATCCCAAATCTATGTAAATATGAAGGAACCAATACATGATTCATTCTCAACCTCGTTATAGTGGTTATCACTCTTCGGGAGAGCTGTTTGTTGAGGAACCATGGAGTAGTACTAACTTTTTTATTAATATTAAAATAATATCTGCCTTTATTTTGAAACGAGATTTGTAAGTCTCGTTTCCACTGATTTTTAGCATTCTCCCGAAGGGCGATGCAAGCATCAGACCATGATACAAAATTATATTTCATATCATCAGATCTCGCCGCTTCTTTAGCCAAAATATCCACCTTTTCATTGCCCGGAATCCCAGAGTGACCTGGGATCCAAACTAACTCAACTACTTTGTTTCTGAGCTTTAATATATGCAGTAACTGCAATATATTTAACCCCAGAATGCCTATTTTGTCATATGGTGGGGATTGAAGAGCTTTTATAAGACTTTGCGAGTCGGTGCAAATTAATATTTTGTCATGTCTAATATTGTTTATCGAATATTCTAAGGCTTTAATCACGGCAAAAGATTCTGCCGTATAAACAGATGACATGTCTGACAATTTGATTTTCTCTTGATGATCCAATTCAGGGATACAGAATGCACAGCCCGTATTGTTCAAGTGGTCTTTCGATCCATCAGTATAAATTATTAGAGAATTTGGATAACGGGTTTTAACAAAGTCATTAAATATTATCTTATTCAGGGGAGGATTATTTTTGAAAAATTTTGGTGTCGCAATTGAATTGATATCCAACAGGCTGATATCGAACTTAAAGCTAAAAATTGGGGTTCGGGACGACATAAGAATGTTTTTATATTTTAGTGTCATTTCTTTATAAATTCTAATAATTAGTGGACATTTAGAATAGTTCCCCATTAAATCCGTATATTCAGCTATTTTTTGGCGGGTATAATTTTTAGAAATAGCAATTATTTTCAAGATGAATTTTGATCCTAGAAAATGTCTCCTAATTGGTAGAGATATTTCTCCAGCCTCCGCTATAAGAGCGTTGGTTGGAGAGGTCCTCAATGCCCCTAAAACCTGCCGAATGGCCTTAAATTGGAGTCTATCTAATTTGTCTAAGTGGGCTTTACTTGCATTTCCATATATTAAAGAACCATAATCTATAACCGATCTTATAAGAGCTCTGTAAATATTGAGTCCAATCGAAGGATTAGCTCCCCACCAAGAACCCATGATCATTCTTAAAATATTAATGCCAGATTCACATTTCTTAATAATAGTATTCACATGTGATTCCCATGTTAACCTGCTATCCAGAACTAATCCTAAAAATTTAAATTCTTTCACAAAATCGATAGAACCAAAATCAGTCCTAATATATTGAGAATTTGGCTGGATGTATTTTCTTGAGAATACAACCCCTTTCGATTTTTCCGCTGATAGTTGCAGTCCATAATTTTGAAGTAAATTTGATATTCTATTCAAGCTACCTAATAAAAGCCTATTATTATTTTCGGCAGAAGGAGATGAGATATATAAGCAAATATCATCGGCATATTGAACAATATTCATTAGGGGACCAGCCATTTTCTCTATATTTCTAGTATATATATTATACAGGATCGGAGACAAAATTGCCCCTTGAGGCAGCCCTCTAGAGACTAATCTTGGTCCTATTAATTCCCCTCTATATCTAATATAAATTGTTCTACTAGAATATAAATGTAACAAAATGTTAATTACTCTAGCGGGAATACCTATCTTTTTCATTTCCCATCCCAATTTATCAATTAACACATTATTATAAGCGTCAGATACATCCAAAAATATTGCCGTTAGATATTCCCGCTTTACAAAAGTTTTATAAATATCATTCGTTAGGATTACTAAGTTATCGTAAGTGGAGTGATATTTTCTAAAACCATTTTGAGTGTTCTTCATTAAGTCTTGAGTTTCCAACCACCACTCGAGTCTATTTTTTATTAATAACTCAAATATTTTTTCTATGCACGATGACAATGCTATGGGACGATAGGACTTTGGTGATTCTGCATCTTTTTTCGGCTTGAGGATAGGCACTACTATTTGGGTGGACCACGGTTTAGGGACTATTCCACTTAAGAAAATATCATTATATAACTTTAATAAAAACACTTTCGCACACTGGGGGAGTTGCTTGATCATGGAATAATAAATACCATCATATCCAGGACTTGAATCACTTTTTGACTTCAACGCTAGCGAAAGCTCTTCCATAGAGAATTTCTTGTTTAAGAAGTGATCTTGCTCTTGTGTAGTTTCTTCAAAGGGGACTACTTCATTGGTGCATGTCGAGGGGGCCAAAATATCTAAAAACCCTAAAATTGCGCTTGATGATATCTTACTGTGTTCAGTCGTTGAGCACTTTATCTTTTTAATATTACTCCATATCTGTGAATGTGGTGTGTTCTTGGTGAAAGAGTCACAAAATTTTTTCCAGCAAAGATTCTTCTTTTTTTTAAAAATGTTTTTAATCTTGTTTGATAAATTTATAAAGTGCCTGTAGGTATTCATATTTATATTTTTTTTATAATTTAGAAATGCTCTCTTTTTCTCCCTGATTAATTCTGTACATTCGGAATCCCACCAACGAGGAGAGGAAGCCTTTACTGATGTGAGAGGTTTTTTCTGCGGAATGGCTTCATTTGCGGCTTTATTTACTGTGTCAACAAAGTCATTATATCTTGATATTAGATTATCACTTTTACTGGATGAAATTCCGGACATACTATCCTGATATTTATTCCAGTCAGCCTCTTTTATTTTCCATTTATTATTCGCAATATTACCTTGCTTATATATTTGATTATCTAGCGTGATAAGTACACTAATAGGAAGATGATCACTTCCAAGATGCTGATCATCAACCTCCCAGTTAATTTTTGCGGCCAGACTGGGGGTAGCAAATGTGAGATCAATTGAGGATTGAATTTGATTAGGTTTCGGAACCATTGTTGGGGAACCATCATTTAAAATTATAAGGTCATATTTTTCCATATTTTCTAAAATTGATATCCCTGCTCGATTGCTTTTAACCGAACCCCATGCTGGGTTATGGCCATTAAAATCTCCCGCAATTAATATTTCACCTTGAATGTTTTGGAATAAGAATTGCCAAAACTGGTCATCTATGATTCGATTAGGTGGAGAATAAAAAGATAGTAAATTTATAATATTTTTATTTAACATCAACTTAATTCCGCAGACTTCTACATCAAATATATTATTATTATTAAGATTTCTAATAGGTGTAAAGTCGAATCGATTCTTAATTATGATTGCCGTACCTCCTCCTCTCTCTATTCTATCATGCCGGAAAACCCTATATCCGGATATACGAAAGTAATCATTTGGTTTTAGCCAGGTCTCTGATAAAAGAATTATATCTAAGTTATCTTTTTTAATTTTATTTTCTAATTCTCCCTTATTAACTCCAACTGATCTGCAATTCCATTGCAAAATTTTTATAACGTTACTACCAAGGGCCATTGATGTTAAACTTAATTACCATTTATATATATACATATATAATTCTTTTAATCATTATTGTTATTTATTTCATTTTATTTATTTATTTTTTTTTTTTTATTTTTAATTATAAATTTAATATTTAAATGTTGTTTAGATATTTTATTATTAATAATTTAGTTTCTTCTTCTGTAAGTGATCTATTTTCTAATTTAATTTCTAAAAATTTATTAATTATTTCTATAATATTATTTATCAATTTTTCATTATTTTGTACTGGGGTTTCTTCGGCTTGAGAGTTATAACTTTTATTTGGGGTTGTATTCCCAAAACAAAATATTTGCTGTTGATTTTCACAGCTACTTCTATTTGGTTTTTCCCTAGCGCCCTGTCCTTTGTTCGTTAATTCTAGGGCTTGATCGGGATCTATTCTATTTAATTTATTATGGTTGATTTCTATATTTTCCGCCTTCCTTTTGGAAGTCTTACTCGCGGAGCTACTTTTATTTCTAATACTATAATTAGGGCAGCTTTTAGAGCTATTCGACCTTTGATTTAATTCTGGAAATTCTTTACTATCTTCCAAATTCACTAGGGCTTGATAATATGATTTTGTAGTAATTTCTAATTTTGCTTCCTTATAAGGAATATTTTTATAAGCCATGTGTTTATTAATATTATTCTCCAGAAGGAATCTAGGGCATTTTTTGTCCGTAGATTTATGTGGCATTTTAGGATTTTCGCAATATATACAGGTAGGTAAATCTTCACTTTCACAGGTGCTACTTTCATGATTACGCAACGCTCACATCTAAACCTTTTACTACGACATTGCGTG
>JAKCPI010010146.1:0-14649 GCA_023213315.1 Euborellia annulipes
AATCCGCCTTTTCCTCCTGCGTTTATTATTTCTAACTAATAAACTAATCCTTTGTCTAGTTGAGACTGTTACTTGTCTAGTGCCGCCGGGAGTCGAACCACAGATCCTCCAATTTGTACTCGGAGTGCCCTAACCACTAGACCAAAGCACGACATTCGGGTATATGAAGTTCATATTATGAACTCACAATCAGTTGGAAAGCAATTTATTCATCAGAAGAGATGGACCCAAATTCGGCGCCACAAATTTCTCCCTCAACCAGGTGCAATCCAGATAGAGTGTTTGAGAAGACCTCAAATTTAATTAATTAATAAATAAGAAATTATATATAATATTTAGACCTACCTGTATTAGTGTTTATATTGTTTACTAAGTGTAAAATTTAAATATCTCAGAACTATATATTTGTGGATTGTCTGTTAAAAAAAAAAATGTTATTGGTTATTCTAAAGCCTGGTTGGTGACCGCATCTTTACTTTTTTACATGTTCTTAAGCTTGCCAGTTGGTACGTTCGTACGGGAGAGGGAGGCAAAACAAAACAAGAACAAGCAAGAACAACAGCAAGAGAGAGTCCCGGAGGTCAATATTTGCTCAAGGCTCTCAACCTCCGAGGGCGATAATTATCCGGTCGCCCCTTCTCTTCCCTCTAACTCGTACTCCATCTACCCCAACGAAACAATTTAAGATAACGTATGTGTCTCCGGGGGGAAACGTGTGCTTTGTTGCCTCCTCCTTCCCCTCTTTTACGTCACTCGTTAAAACAAGGCCTTGAGATTAGTTAAGGAGCTGCTGCAGCCTTGGATGCTGTGACACTCTTTCTTCCTCTTCAACACCCAACATTTTACCTCTTCTAAATTATTTCACACGCAAACCAAAACGTTAAACGGCTTTAACGATTTTTTCAAAACTTAAATATGTACTATTTTGTCCATGAATATGAAATTAATTACGCTATCTTTGAGAAAATTCGAGTATTATCACTTTACTGATGTACTTTTTTAGTTTTTATTTTTTTCCAATTTTCTCGAAATTCCCTTTAATGATTTTAATTTAAATATATACCATTTCCGGTAAACAAAACAAATATTGCTAGGTCTCGTTTTTTCGAATGTTTCGAGTACTAGTATTTTAATGGTGTACTTTTTTTTTTAGTTTTTTCCAATTTTCTCAATATTCCCTTTGACGATTTCTTTCAAATTTTAAATATTTTTATTTGAGGTATACAAAACAAAGGATTGATTTCCTCTTTGGGAAACCTCGAGTAATAGCACTGATGTACTTTTTTAGTTTTTTTACGAAAATCCCTTTAATGATTACTTTCAAATTTTAAATATATAACATTTCCGGGCAACAAAATAAATTTTTCTAGTTCTCGTTTTTCGAATGCTTCTGGTACTAGTATTTTAATGTTGTACTTTACTTTTTTTAGTTTTTTTTTTTTTTTCTCAAATTTTTCTCATTTATTTCAAATTTTACGTACAGTGAGCGCCACAATTAAGTCCCCACCTGATAGCTAGTGCCTTAAATATATGGTATAGTATATGGTATTTGGTGAAATAATTTTAAATTTAATATTGGAGGTTTTTTTAAATATAGCTGGTTAGTTGATGTAGTAGAAGCAGGGGCGTATATGGGGGGGAAGGGGGGGCTCGCGCCCCCCCCCCGAAATTTCCAAAACACATATACATATATAGGGTTATACAGACATCAGCGCAACAAATTTTTCCGCAGGATGAAAATCTTTGGTTCCGCAAAAGAAAAAATGTTCTGCAAAAAATTTCGTGTGAAAAAAATTTAGTTTCTTAAAAAAAAAATTTTCCACAGAAAAATTTTTGAGTTCGGGCCCCCCCTCCCCTCCCCGAAAAAATTTCTATATACGCCCCTGAGTAGAAGGATAATAAAAAGAGATAATTAATAGCTCTGAGGATGGCCCTAAACAGGACCGAAACGTCAGCAATGAGGGTTTAATAAAAGAAAACAAAAACTAGCTGCTCTCTCTTTTTATTATCCTTCTACTAATTTTAAATTTGAAAAGGTAAAATATGTTTTACCTTTTCGTTCATAATATATACTTAAAATATATATCATATACTATAGGCCTACTATATACTTAAGGCTCTAGCTATCAGGTGGGGACTTAATTATGACCCTCACTGTACCAATATAACATTAGGCTAGGTTTTGTCTTTGAGAGATTTCGAGTACTAGTACTTTACTGATGTATAATACTTTTTAGTTTTTCCAATTTTATCAAAAGAAAAAACCATCGAGCTCCAGCTCGGTCATCCCGAAACTATTAATAGACAACGCGTAATTTCTTATCAATTTTTTTTAGAAGAATTTTTGATTTAAAATTTTTTCTAAAATAGAATTAAGAACATTGAATTAACCACATAAAATTGCTCAGGGGCCCACATTAATCAAACTCTACCTTATTTTGATTTTAATTTAAAATGCCTTCAAAATTTCATAATTTTATTATTATTGCATATATTATTAGCCTATACTTTTGAATATGATTATTATTTTTAAATTTTATTTTTTCAAATTAAAAGGGAAAATTTTTAACATAAAACCAATATTATTTTTAAATTTAGGTCCATTGAGCATCTATCAACTAGAGTGGCCCCTTAGATAAACATCTAATATACTTACATGCTTTTATGCTTGTTGTACTATCATATCATATATGGATGGACGAGATATTGATTTTTATTTTTCCTTTTTTCTTTTTCATATTCAACAAACCGTTTTATAAACAAAAATGGGAGAACAACTTTTTTTTTTTTTGTTTTAAAAAGAATTTAATAACATTTTCTATGTCCATTGATAAAAACATGAACAAAAAAAAAAAAACTCGTGATTTATTATTTATTTATTTATTTATTTTTTATCGATATTAAAAAATCCGATCCTTATATTTCTTTATATTTCTTTTCTGAAATATTTTGTGATTAAAATAATTATCTTTTTACTTTCTCTTACCTCTATATATGTTAATATATATATAGAGAGAAAGTATTGGATTCATGTGAAAATTCGATGTCGAGATTTTGATGGATATACACCGAAAGGAAAAAAAATCAACTAAATGAGTATTTTTTAAAGTGAAACTTTATTTTGATCGACACAAATTTTTTCGTTTCTTTATCAGCATGTCGCGTTACAGGCCGTGACGATACAAGTTATGACGTCACAAGCCATGGCTACAAAAATAGGAAAGTTGAAATTCAATATTAATGACGAATTATAAAAAAATAATTGTGAGATTTAATTTTTCAATTTTTAAATTGATAAAATATCATTTTTTAAAATAATTTAAAATGATTCAAATACTGAATAAATATTTTTCTCCGTTTTTAATTTAACATACGCCAATTGATTTCCCATTATCATTCTCATTTTCCAATTATTAAATTAAGATTAAAAACGCGATTTTAATACCCTTAATTGAATAATTTTTGAAAATGTTCAGTTAAAAGCCTACTATCCGAAAAAGTTTCACTTGCATCGTGGTTTCATAAAACCACACAATGTTATTTTTTTTTAATTTATAAGAGATTATGATGATTATTGTGCGGCCGAGATAGAGAAGAGATAGATCGAGATTACAATCACCCAAGAGATTTTATTTCGCTATTAGTCGGCCAACTTAAATTGCAATTTAGCGTATATAGGGCGGGCTGATTTATCGGCATTGCAAGCGTTAGTGTTTTAAACCTTTAGGGTTAATTATTACCCTGGCCCGAGAGTAATTACATTTTAATGGAAGACCATCGATGGCCACTCACAAAAATCACCACCGAGAAATACAATTCGAATCAATTGCTGCAAAGGCTAAGAAGAAATAAAATACCGTAAACTCTAGAATTGTTTCTAATATTAAAACAGGAAGTCAAATAATGAAAATAAAATAGAAAATCATTGTGTGGTTTTATGAAACCACGATTCAAGTGAAACTTTTTTTTTCGGTTCGTAGGCGGTTAACTGAAAATTTTCAGAAAATTATTCAATTAAGGGTATTAAAATCGCGTTTTTAATCTTAATTTAATAATTGGAAAATGGGAAATCAATAGACGCATGTTAAAAACTGAGAAAAATATTTATTTAGTGGATTTGAATCATTTTAAATTATTTTAAAAATTATATTTTATCAATTTAAAAATTGAATAATTAAATTTCACAATTATTTTTTTTTATACTTCGTCATTTATATTAAATTTCAACTTTCCCATTTTTTTTTTGTTTGGGTATGGGGGGGCGTGTGGTGTGGTGGCCGGGTTTTGGGGGACGGCTTAAAAGAAAAAAAAAAAAAAATGAGAAAATAAAATATAAAATTTTCTTTTTGAAATTTTGTTAACACACATCAGATTTTTTGTGTTGAGATATATTTAGTTTCCCATAGTACCTTAGTTTCAAACTTGCATTTTAAATGATAAACTATGAATATTTTTCAAAATTTTAATATCATTGGAGATTTTATACACAATTTAGGATCCTAAATAAATACATCATAAGAATTGGGAAAATGATTTTAAATTTGTACAAAGTTACAAAGGGGACCCTTTTTCGAATTCGAAATTAACACATAAATCCCCATTTGGGGATTTAACATTTGTTCTATGGAAGAAAGAGACAGAAAATGAATTTGAAAAATCTGAAAAAGTACATCAGTAAAGTGTACTTCAATTTTTACGAAAAATTTTACTAATATACTTTTTAAAGAGCATCTAAAAAATATTTAGTATTGGAAGTTTTTTATATAGCTGGTTAATTGATGTAGGCTAGTGGAAGGAGAATAAAAGTAGAGAGCAGCTACTTATATTTTCTTTTATTATACTCTCAGTGTTGACGTTTCGGTTCTGTTTAGGGCCATCCTCAAAGCATTAGGGTTGTCATCATAAATTTCAATTTAAACATTTCACCTATATTAAACATTGTTTGTCGATTTTAGGCCTATATACAATTATTCGTTGATAGTTTGGGCTGGAGGTTGAAATTAATAAGTAGGAGAAGAAAAGAGGCGCTGATTTTCTTCTCCTACTTATTAATTATATACAATTATATATGATTAGTAGGTGAGATGTTTTTTCATTGGTCATAAACCAAACTCGATAGAACAGTCACAAAGAATTTTACTCGCAGACTTTATCATTAAAAAAACATCTCACCTACTACTCATATAATTGTATATAAAATCGTCCAAGAATGTTTAATATAGGTGAAATGTTGAAATTGAAATTAATGATGACCCTAACCCTAATGCTCTGAGAATGGCCCTAAACAGGACCGAAACGTCAGCACTGAGGGGTATAATAAAAGAAAATATAATTAGCTGCTCTCTCTTTTTATTCCCCTTCTACTACATCTAAAAAATAATTGATTTAGAATTTACTCAAAATCGTTATAGCCAATTTTGAGAAAATCGAAAAAACTGAAAAAGTACATCAGTAAAGTGGCCGAATTTGTTCAAAAGCTTATTTTAACTATCCGGGAGTGTACTTATTTTAAATATAAAATTTCAACCTCGTAGCTCATTTCCTTCATGCTTAAAATGGTTGCACCAATTTGTGGGACATCCACTTTTTTTTGGACTCACAAACGAATATCTTGACACGAATCGTTGCTTGTTTCAAAGTTGTTGAGTGTTTCAATGTGAAGTTTAATTAAGAGAGAGAAAGAGAAGGGCAATAATAGCAATAGTAGTGTGACCCACCCGTAGTTGCTGACCTCTAATGGTAGTAGAGGAATCTCAGTGTATTTGACATCGGCTCCTTGATCTCCTCTCTGAGCCACAAAGACGACCACCGAACATGGAAAGGTCAAATATTGGCTGTCAAGACAGAGGGGGGGGGAGAGAGAGAGAGGACATCCCCCATACTCTTCTCTCTTCATTATTTATTTATAAAATTACTTTGATTAACCAATGGATCTCATAAAGCGGGAAAAAATTATAGAATAAATTAATTATTTATGGATTAATCTTTTCCCTCTCGTCTGTTTTTTTTTAATAATATTATAAAAATATGATTTATATCTTTTGTTTTTTATCCTCATTGCATTGTCAGAGTCATTTTATAAAATGAAATTTTAATAAGAAAGCAAGTTAAGTCTATACGGTATAGGAGGCAAGCTGTTCGCTTTTTTAGCCAATAAGATGACGTCATAGGCGGATACAAGGGGGAGGGGTAATTACCCCCCCCCCCCCGAGATTTGAAAAAATACCTTTTTTTCACAAAAAAATTTATTTTTAATGTAAAATTTTAAAAATTAATACTTAAAAATTTGATTTGTATTTATATTCTGGCAAACAAGTACAGAATGCACCTTTAAATTACCGAAATTAAGAAAAATAGTGTGTTGTGCGACTAGTCACACCAGATTACCCCCCTCCGAGAAAGTCCTCTGGATCCGCCCTTGGATGGCGTTGGGGTTCTTTTTAACCAAATATTACGAAAATTTGCCAATAGATGGCAGGATGGTATGGCTATATTTAATATCATGTATTTGTTTGATTTTCGTTTTGCCCACATCTTGTGGGTACGTGGATGGCGACCACGAGCTACCCGAGCTGGGACAGCCACCCCTTCAGTTCTTTATATGTCTGTCTCTTTCTTCCTCTTTTCAACAGGCGTCAGACCGTGCGACGGGCCGGTCTGTCCTATTTCTTCCGGTCGCAAAAACATGATATGGTTGGAGGGGGAAAAATGAGGTCCACCGACCCCACATCCCGGGAACAAGGCGAGGACAGAAGAAGTTTGATTTTCGTTGATCTTTAACAAAATAAAAATGTATAAATATAGGTTTAAAAGTGATCGGATAATTCCGGCTGTTAGACTAGTCCTGCCATCTTTTGCTAGAGTGTTCAACTATTATGCCGTTAATTTTTAAATAAATAAGAAATTTATTTTTTACTTATGTCCCATTTAATTTAATTATTATATTATATAGGTTGAATATTAATGATTTTTACATTTTTATATTTAAAAAAAAAATTTGAATTTTCATGAATTTTTTTTTTTTTTTCATTTCCTATAAATATAAAAAAAATTTGGTTTAATTAATCGTAATTAAAAATATATTTAAATAAAAAAAAGCATTCCATAATGTAAAATGTTCTCGAATTTAAATCATTAAAAAAAAACGCGTTAAAAAATGCCTCGGTAGTTTCGGACCCTTCTAAAGTCCCTTAAGTAGTCAGTCACATTCCTAGAAAAATTTAGACTTATATTTCCGTCAAATTATCAAGCAGAAATTTTCATTCACCGATCCGATTACCAAAGTGTGCTGTGCGACCACTCACACCAGTTTTTTTTTCCATCGTACCACTTTCATGTAAAGATAAGATAAAATAAAAGAATTTTCCATCTAATAAATTCAGTATTATTATTTTTCGAAATGTTTTGGAAAAAAATTTATTTGTTTTATAAATAAATTTTCATTGGAAATTTTAATTAAAAGCCGAATCAAGAGAGAGAGAGAGAGAGAGAGAGAGAGAATTTCACTAATTAACACTTTCCCTTTGGGATACAAATTACTCTCTGCTTTAATAATTTATCACTGATATTGAAATTTATTTGTTATTTACTATTAATATTAATATCAAATCACTATTTTATTAAATTTATAAATAATAATAGGCCTAGATATAATGAAACAGTGAAGTGAAGATGAAAAAAAGGCTTCTCCTGTGAATGCCACTCGTTCAGATCTATTCTCTAAAAACAGGCGTTAAAATTTAAAATAAACAAATGGATGTTAAAAAGTAATGTAAAAACATTCAGCGTTAAAAAATGCTATTCAAAATCACTCTTCCTAATTCCTTACTTCAAATAGCTATTCTGTAAACAAAAATTTAAAGCCAAAGCGTTAACATTTAGTAAAAAGTGTTAAAAATTAATGCCATATCTTAGGGGTGCCTTTAATATTTTAACGTCGTGTTTAAAATAAACATGGCGTCCTTAACCTAAAAAGTAAGATTATGATTTTGATAGCTTTGAAATAAAAGCAACATGTTAACGTCGCTGTTGAAACTTTGTTTAGAGAATAGCATATTTTAACGCTGATTGTTTTTACATTACTTTTTAACATCCATTTGTTTATTTTAAATTTTAACGCCTGTTTTTAGAGAATATACCTGAGTGTGCCTTAAAAAGTAAGAAAAAAAAAAAATCTGGTGTGACTGGCGCACAGCACACAACTTTCTCTTACCTTCGGTAATTGTGTTGCTTGTCACACCAGATTTTTTGTGTCTACATATATTTAGTTCCCGACAGTACGGAACATATGAATTCAGATGTAAAATTTATAAGTATGGGAAAATATTTATATTTTGTTACCATGGCAACCATTTATCTTTTCTTTTCTATGGAGTACAAGAGTAAAGTGGTCTTCAGAAGATGGCAAAATGAGAATATACATTTTATAGAGAATCTAAAAAATAATGGATTTTTGAATTTAAAAAAAATCGTTGGAGCAAATTTTGAGAAAATCCAAAAAAACTGAAAAAGTGCATCAGTAAAGTACTAGTACTCTGGCCGATTTTGTTCAAAAGCTTCGTGTCACGTCCCATGGGGGTGCCTAACTTAAATATACAATTTCAACCTCCTAGCTCTTTTCGTTCTTGAGTTATTTTGATCACAGACAGACCATGTCGCGAAAACCACTTTTTTGGATTCAGGGGACCTCAAAACGTGTATATCCATCAAAATCTCGACATCGAATTTTTGACATGAAACCAATACTTTCTCTCTCTATATATATTAACATATATATAGAAGTAAGAGAAAGTAAAAAACACCTATTACGAAAATTTGACAAGAGGTGTCAGAATGATAGCTAATAATTTAATGCATTTGGTTTTTTTTTTTTTTATTTATTTATTTATTTTATTTTTTTAAACATTCACACTTTTTCTCATTCACACACACATTCACACAGTCTTTTCGGCAACTTAGGCCATTTAAGACTTTGACGATAACCGTTATGAATATATATTCATAACCCTAAATAGGGTCCAGGCATTCTTATTCAAGCCATTTAGTATCCAAATGGCTTAAATAAAATCATCGGACTGCCTGGGGTCCGAACCCGCGATGTTTGGTATACGAGGTTAGCACGCTAACCTCTACACCAAGACCCGAGGGCGCATTTAGTTGATTTTCATTGATATTTTAAGAATGAATAATTTATTGAAAAATTCTTTATAATAGTGTAATTTTTTTTTTAAGTGCGTTCAGACGCCGCTCCTCGCCATGAACAGAATGCTTTTTTTTTAATTAGGATTAATTAAAAAGTAATATTTTATATTTATAGAAAATGCAAAAAACAAACTCTATTATGAAAATTATAATTTTTTTTATTCTTGCAAAAGATGGCAGACTAGTCTAACAGCCGGTATTATCAGATCACTTATAAGCTTATATTTATATATTTTTATGCTGTTATAAGTGATATATAATATAATATTTATAAACTATTCACTATTAAAAGATAATCGAAAATTAAACAAATACATGAAATTAAATATAGCCCTACCATCCTGCCATCTGTTGGCAAATTTTCGTAATAGTTGACTTTTTGGCTAAATATTTAAGATCCCTAACGCCATCTTATCGAAAAAAAAACAAGCGAACGCGTAACGAATCCTCAAGGGCTAATCGGCCAAAACTCAACTAGGGGTCTTAATTTATCCTAAGCGATTTTTTGATCACCGCTGACAAACTGCGAGGGGTAATCGGATGGGGGACGGATTTAAATACACCACTAGCAAGAACCTTTTTCAGAGATTATGAAAAAGAATAAAAATCTGGTGTGACTGGCGCACAGCACACAACTTTCTCTTACCCTTCGGTAAGAGAAAGTTGCGCACTGTGCTGGTCACACCAGATTTTTTGTGTCGAGATATATTTAGTTTCCGATAGCACCTTAGTTTCAAACTTGCATTTTAAATGTTGACTGCTTGAAATAAACTATGGTTATTTTTCAAAATTTTAATCTCATATTTGGACATTTTATACACAATATAGAATCGTAAATAAATACAAAATTTCATAAGAATTGGAAAAAAAAATTTTAAATGCGTAAAAAAGTTCCAAAGGGGACCCCCTTTTGAATCGAAATTAACATACAAATCCCTACAGGAAATTAACATTGTTTCTATGCGAAGATAAGGTGGAAAGGGAATTTAAAAAGAGTAGAGAGAGACGATAATGTTTGCAAGTGGGAGAGATATATATATATGTTTTCTTGGAAACAATTAAAACAGAAATAAAAAAAATAAATGGGAATTTAAATAATAATTGGCCCCCGGGTTTGGCGTAGTAAGTAGCGCGCCTACCTCCTATACCAAACGTCGCGGGTTCGGACCCAGGCAGTCCGATGATTTTATTTAAGCCATTTGGATACCAGATGGCTTAAATAGAAATGCCTGATCCCACAATAGATATATTCTCTACAACGGTTATCGTCAAAGTCTTAAATGGCCTAAGTTGCCGAAAAGACTGTGTGAATGTGAGTGTGAATGAGAAAAAAGTGTGAATGTTTAAAAAAAAAAAAAAAAAAAAAAAAAAAAAAAAAAAAAAAAAATAATAATTGATTTTTAATCTAATAAAAAGAAAAAGATTTAAATTCGGTTACCATGGCAACCAGTTCTATCTTTCCTATGAAGAACAAGAGTAAAGTGGTCTTCAGAAGATTTCAACGGCAAAATGAGAATATACATTTTAAAGAGCATCTAAAAAATAGTTCATTTATGAATTTTAAAAAAAAATCCTTGGAGGGAATTTTGAGAAAATCGAAAAAAACTGAAAAAGTACATCAGTAAAGTACTAGTACTTTTTGGCCGATTTTGTTCAAAAGCTTATTTTGAGATTCTTCAAAGGTACTTAAGTTAAATATAAAATTTCAATCCGCTAGCTCAACTCCTTCATGCTAAAAATCTGTCCACACACACACACACACACAGACACACACACACACACACACACACACACACACACAGACCAATTTGCGGGACCCACTTTTTTGGACTCAGGGGACCTCAAAATATATATCAAAATATCCATCAAAATCTCGACATCGAATTTTTGACATGATCGCAATACTTTCTCTCCTATATATTTCATATATAGGGTACGAGAAAGTAAAAATTATAAAAAAATCTCATCTATTTTTATAGTTAATAATGAATTCAAAGTTAAATGAATTTTTTTTTTGTCATTTTATGGAAATGTAGATTTTAATTTAATATTTTTTTTATCCATGTTGAAAAGTTTTTTTTTTTTTTCTATTTTTTTGTGGCTCTATTAAGTCCATTTTATTTTATTTATTTTTATTTTTATTTAATGAAAAATTCCTAATGAGAAGATATCTCATTAGAGGGCGAGAAAAAAATTCAATGATAGGGATAAATTATTAAAAAAAAATTCTAATTTAAGTAATATGCTCGTTAGCAAAAAAAATATGATCAACCAACATTAATGATACCAATCAAGTCAAATAAATAAAAAAAAAAAAAACAGACTCAAAGATGAATTAACTTTGTTTAAAATATTCATTAATACTTTTATTTCAAGTGACAAAATTATTATTATTTTATTTTTTTTGTTCGAGCTTTTATTTTTTAATAAGGAAAATCATTATTAACCAATTTTTTGTGGCATTTGAAATTAATACGTCTTGAAAGTATTTGCGATTTATTTAATTTATTCATTAAGGCGTCTGCACACTTGATAATAATGCATGTGCAATCGTTTTGTACCACGAAGCAACAACTAATGTCGAAAATCAACCTAAAAATGAATTAAACAAAAGGTTATTTATTCGAAGTTAAGAGGGCTCGGGAACGAAGTGGTTACGCATGTTTTTCCCGATAAGATGGCGTTGTGTGCCATAAAAAGTATGCCCAAATATCAAGTAATTCAAAAATTTGCCAAGAGATGTCAGAATGGTAGCTAATATTAATGCATTTGCTTGATTTTCATTGATCTTTTAACAATAAATACTTTATAAATGTTATTATATGTTATGTATCTTTTATAAAAGCATAAAAATATAGGCTAATACTATATCGTCTGTTAGACTAGCCTGCCATCTATTGCAAGAATGCTGAACTAATTTGACAGTTGGTTTTTAAATAAATCATCTAAGCTTATTTTAAAAATTTCTTAATTAATATGTGATTAATAATAACAATAAATTCATTTTTAAATTTAAAAAATTAAAGATTATTGGGACAGATTGTTTTTTTGTATTTGCTTGATAACAAAAAAATTAATTACGATAATTTTTTATTAAGTCATGAAAAAAATTATAGCTCGATGTCCCAATAATCTCTTTTAAAAAGATGATATAATAATAATAATGAAATACACCAGAGATGAAGACAGAGTGGTTCACTTTGTTAATTAACCTGGCCATGTTTATTTCCTATGTACAATGATAACCTGGATATTGCTAGAGAGGGAGAAGGGAGCAACACCCTTATGTCATGTCTCAGGTCCAAATGGAAATTATTTCAGTCCAATGAATGTACATTTGTGAATACATTAATTCTATTTATCTAATTGTTAGCAATGAGAGAAGAGCGAGTTATTTACAGTATCATAGCTAAAGACTCTTGAGGTGAATTTGTTTTTCAATTAACGAAATTTTTTTTCTTATTTTGCAGATTATTCTGATGTCCTCAACAATAATATAAAATCTACTAGACACTTGGAAGGGATTTCGCACTACTAGCAAACACATAGAAGCTTACATTACGAAAATAAAACTTTTATCATAGATATCGTCACTGTTGCTGTCGGCTTAAACTCTACAGGTAAATTGATTGATAACTTTGTTGAATTTAATGGCTGTAGATATGCAATTAGAAGGAAGGATGGGAATCCTTGCAAAAATGCTGCCAGGTGAAATAAAAAACGTTATATTCTATCGCCGACGTTTCGAGAGCTAGACGCACTCATCTTCAGGGTACGCTGAATAGTCAAAAATAAGTAAAGGTGGTGTGATACAGCATATTATTATCATGTTTCAACATGTTTGTATTCATTTATGCTTGTAGCAGCAGCTTTCCTCGTCAAGCTAACTGATTGGACGGTTAAGCTCAGAAATAAAAGATTCTTGTATTTTTTATTTTTAGTTTTTTAGCCAACTGACTTGAATGACAGAATTTTTAGTTTTCGGACTAGATAGTCATCATCAGGGCTGAAAAATGAACCTTTTTTAATTTTAATTTTATTTCATATCAACTTTCATTTTTAAATGATAAAAAATTTTTTTAACGTCATTATTAATAGCAACATCTTCATCTTAAAACAATGAGAACCAAACCATAAGATTTGTTCTAATTGTTTTAAGATGAGTGGCATGCTAATAATGACGTTAAAAAAATTTTTTATCATTTAAAAATGAAAGTTGAATATAAATAAAATTAAAAATTAAAGAAGGTATTTTTCATCCCCGATGATGACTATCTAATCGAAACTGGAGGAAAATTTGTACAAGTCAGTTGGCTAAAAAACTAAAATTAAAAAAAAAAATAATAATAATCTTTTTATTTCTGAACCTAACCGTCCATCAATTAACTTGAAGAGGAAAGCTTGCTACAATTATAAATGGATCCTGTTATGCAATGGTGTGTCAAAGACCAAACATCGAGTTTTGAGAAAATCAACAATAAAGTTTTTTGTTTACATTGGATTATATATAATTTTTCTTGTCAATTGTGCAAATAACATTAAATATAAATTTTTTTAGGGCATATTTCATAAAAAATACTATTAATTAAAGCATTTGAAACAATATTCCGTGATTAACTCAATTTTGAATTTTTTGGTCTTGGACACACCATTGCCTAACAGGATCCAAATATATATTGTGCTCGTCCGAGAATCGAAATTTGAAATTCATGTTTGTATTATTTTGCATCGTCATAAAAGTGTGCAATAAACAAAGCCATTCAACAAAGAACTATGCGACTGAAACTGCATTAAAACATCAATTATGACGATTCAAAATAATACAAACATGTTGAAAGATGATACACACACTACCTGTAGTTATTTTTGACAATTCTGCGTGTCCTGAAGATGAGTGCGACTTTGCTCTCGAAAATAACGTTTTTTATTTCACCCGCTACTGTTTTCCTGTCTTTCTCTCTACAGGTAAAGTTTATTTGAAAATTTTTTACACGATTAATTAGTTTGGTGTTAATAAAAACAGAGTTGAAAACATTTGTCCTGTCGTTTTTGAGTCCTTCTTCAGGCCTGTATATATTTGCAACTTGTATTAAACACATCGCTGTTTGAGGTCGAGATATCGAGGGAGCCTTAGCCTTAGCTAGCTGACTGAGCACAGCGGCAATGATGGATGCCTACCTCTGAGGCTGACTGCCTGCCTCAGATTCACTTTGGAGAAACAAAAATACCTGTCTTAGGTCCGATAACTCGTGGTCACTATTAAAGTGGGGTACTGGCCGATCAACTTTAATGCATTTTTGAATTATTTTTTTATTTTCTTACCTCTATATATATGTTAATATATATATAGAGAGAAAGTATTGTTTCAAAAATTTATGTCGAGATTTTGATGGATATACACGTTTTGAGGTCCCCTGAATTCAAAAGCAAGGTTTTCGAGACATGGTC
>JAKCPI010010147.1:0-18204 GCA_023213315.1 Euborellia annulipes
CAAAACAAAAAAAAATTGCTGGATAATTTTTATTTTTATTATAATTGATTTCTGGAAAATATATTTTAAATGTAGTGCCAGTGTAATATAATAATTCTCGCCGAAAAAAAGTCGGCGAAAAAAAATGGCCGAAAACCCGAAAAGTTCCAAAATAAAATATTTTTAAAAATCTGGTGTGACTGTCGCACAGCAGAAAACTTTCTCTTACCAAAGGTACTGTTCTGTACTTGTCACACCAGATTTTTTGTGTCGTCATACGTATATAAAGCGTCGATATATTAGACCAGAGTTTTCCAAACTGTGAGGCGCGCCTCCCCAGAGAGGCGCGGGCTAGTCTAAGGGGAGGCGAGAATATTGGCCACCAAGATCAATTTTCCAAATGATTGCTAGTTTTATAAATAAAATAATTAAATTTAGAAGATTCTGGGATGGAGGTTTTCCTTAATTAAAAAATATGAATAAATAAAAAAAATATTTTTATATAAATTTATATTTTTTAGTATTAAAAATTTTTGTTTTTGTATTATTTTATTAAATGTGTGGGGTAGGGGGCGTCATACGATTAAATATTTTTAAAGGAGGCGTTGTAACAAAGTTTGGAAACCACTGGCCTAAAGTAAGACTCATTCTAGAAAATTATCCTATGTGTAAAACCCAAAGGCGGATTCAGGGATGTTTCAAGCTCTCCGAAGGCGATAACATTGTTAATTATTTTATTTATTACGATTGGATTTCAAATGGCTTAAATAAGAATGCCTGGACCCCAACATATAAATAATCTTTTTTTTTTCATCTGCCCGTCTAGCCAACTGCCATTGGGCTAAAATTTTTACAAAATATACATATCGTCGCTTGCATCACGTAGTGACGTATCTCAAAAAAATTAAAAATTGAGATACACGGGTATGGCCGTGTCCTGGCGTTCTTTACATTATCACAAAGTGACGAATCTGTATTTCCATGTTTTTTCGTATTATTTAGGATTTTTGGTTTTGCGTATCTATACATTTAATGTAATAACACGAACTATAAAAAGCTCTCCTGAAAAATGATAGAAATTGAGATACGCCACTACGTGTTGCAGGCGACGATATATCAAAATAATATAAAAAAAACATTATTAATAATATATATATTATTAATAACGGTTATCGTAAAAAGTCTTATAAGGCAAAGGCCTAAGTTGCCGAAAAGACTGTGTGAATGTATGTGTTAATGTGAGAGTTGTTAAAAAAAATTATTGTGTGGTTTTAAGAAACCACGATGCAAGTGAAACTTTTTTTTTCGGATCGTAGACGTTTAAGGCGCGCGTCCCAAAAAGCCGTTAGAAGACAATTCAGTACCGAGTTACTCTAGGCGGCAAGAGATGGCGTTAGTTTTTCCCATAGGGATACAAGGGATTTATTTCATTTGAATTTTTCCAGCTAATTAATTAAGGGTAAAAAATTAATTATTTTTTAACACAATGATTACTAATTTAATTATCTATAAGATGTAGAGCGAATTTTTTTAAAATATATTTTATTTAATGCGATTAATCTAAAAAAAAATTTTATTTTTTCGAAAATCAAAAAAAGGTCTTTTATAAGTTGTGATATTATAAATAGCTTTAATTAAAAAAAAAAAAAATTTTGAGGTCGATAGCATCAAAATTGTGGCCGCTGGAAACTCCCAAAATTAACACCTAGAGACGCGCACCTTAACTGAAAATTTTCCGAAAATTATTCAATTTAGGGTATTAAAATCGCGTTTTTAATCTTAACTTATAAAAAACTAGCAATTGTAGGCCCTGGCTGGCGGCGTCTCGAGATATGACTATTTTAAATTTTAATAAAATCGATTGAAAAATACATTTTAGAAGGGAGGGGGAGATCCCTCCCCTGGTAGGAGCCAATAGAACTTTCTGAGGTCTTAATTACCATTTTTCAATTATTTACACGCTAGAGAAGCGTCATTTTAAATTTTATTCAAATCGGGCGAGTGATTTGTAAACCCCTGAAAAGGGGGGTTCCCTACCCCTAATTTGATATAATGATATTCTAAAACCACCCCTGGATAATTTTTTACCCATTAAAAAAAACACCATGAAAATCGGACCAGTAGTTTCGGAGTATATGCCAAGAAACCTGGTGCGAGTCGTTGGTGACGTCAAGACTTGTGACGTCACGGCTTGACGTCACGACATGTAACGCGACATGCTGACAGAAGAGCGAAAAAATTTGTGCCGATATAAATAAAGTTTCACTTTAAAAAAAAAAAAAAAATTTGATCAGGGGTTGAAAAATTGAAAAAAATGTTTTTTAAATTTTTTTTTAGCTAAATCGAAGCCAAATAAATATTAAACATTCAAAAAATAGCGTTCATTATTATTTTATAATATTAAGGGATGAGATGAAGGGTTGATTATTTAAGAAAGGCCTTGGAATATTTCAAATCACTTGTTGACATTCTTTTACAGCTCTAAATATAGTTAGATTAGAGCAAAAGGTATTTTTTTACTTTTAATAAAAAGGGAATTGTTATTTTCATCTATTTATTCCTATAATAAGAGAGAAGAGACAAGTTTATCTCGTTCAGTCGAGAGCGTGGCCTGCTGGCAGGCGCTGCTATCTTTTTTGTGTTTAAAGTGAATCAAAGTGAATAATTGATATAGTGCAACCCACCCTGACCAGCCCGTCAGCGAACACACCCTCTTGAGAGTCTTATTAAAGGTAATTATTATACATTTTATTGATGAAAAAAAAAATGATAGAAACAAATAATTTGACTGCGAAAAACGATTCTTTTGAATATGAAATTAAATATTTTGTATTTCACTAAGGGTAGGGGGAGAATATAAATAAGCTGTTGAAAGGGGGAGGGGGAGTGTAGGTGTCATTGAAACCAAAATTAGTTTTTTATTTTTTTTAAATACACTTTTTTCTCATTCACACTCAACACTCACACACATATTCTATATTTTTGTAAATCAAATTTCCTTATTATACTTTTACACAGGGGTGGGTGGATTAAGGATTGAAAATTAAAATAAAATAATTTCAAATTAAAATTAAAATAATTATTTATAAATGTATTCAAATTATTTCGCGGGGAAGGCTCGCATTTCCTTAAGGGGGGGGGGGGGGGGGGCTATGAAGGCATTAACCAGGGGGGTTAATGCCCCATCCCCTATAATGCACAAAGATATTAATGTTTTTTAATACTTTTACTAAAAAATAAGTGCATTCCGTTTGAGTTAAAAAAAAAAATTAAATTATATTCAATATTTAGCAAATAGTATAGTAGGATAGAAACATTTTAATGTCATTCTAAAATTTCGTATTACTGGGGCGGAATTAATTTTTGAATATTTCGAAACTCTCATAATCAGATAATAAAAACATAGGGTAACTTAGGAACCCATCGAACCCTTGCAGAATTTTGTAGGGATTTTTTTCATTAGGTAGAAAAGTAAGAAATGATTAGTCCACTTAGAATTTTCCTGGGGTGAGTTACCGCATCTTTTTGTATATAGAACTAATCTCAATTCGGATTTGAATTTTTACTTTCTCTTACCCATATGTATAAGTTAATATACATATATATAGAGAGAAAGTATTGGATTCATGTCAAAAATTCGATGTCGAGATTTTGATGGATATACACGTTTTGAGGTCCCCTGAATCCAAAAAAAAATGGTTTTTCCGACATGGTCTGTTTGGGTTCAATTTAAAGCATGAAGGAATTGAACTAGGAGGTTGAAATTTTATATTTAAATTAAACACCCCCTAGGGGGGTGAAAATAAGATTTGAGAAAAATATTTTTCTTCAGGAATGAAAGTTAGAAGAAAACGCAACCGGAATGTTTTCTTTAAAAATATATTTTAACAGCTGACATTTCGGCTTTGGTCAAAGCCATCCTCGGAGCTGTTAGTGGTCATGCGAGGATGGCTTTGACCAAGGCCGAAAAGTAAGCTGTTAAAATATACTATTTTTAAAGAAAAAAATCTGGTTGCGTTTTCTTCTAACTTGCAATCCTAATGCAAATTCCACCAGCCATAAAATACCCTTATACCAGCTTTTTCCAAACTGTGAGGCTCACCTCCCTAGGGAGACGCGGTCTAGTCTAAGGAGAGGCGCGAATATTGGCCCCCAGAACCAAATTTCCCAATTTCCAAATGATTGCTAGTTTTAATATAAATATGAATAAATAAAATATTTTAAAAATGGGGGGGGGGGCGTCATAAGATTAATTATTTTTAAGGGAGGCGTGGTAACATAAAGTTTGGAAACCACTGTATTAGACGATGTTTTGAAATTTATAAATATGGGAAAATATCTATTTATATTCCTGGCTTCAATCTTTCTTATGAACTAAAAGGGTTAAGTGGTCTTCATAAGATTTCAAAAGCAAAATGAGAATATACATTTTAAGGAACATCTAAAAAATAATTGATTTTTGAATTTTAATCAAAATCTTTGGAACGAATTTTGAGAAAATCGAAAAAAAACTGAAAAAGTACATCGAAATTCTTTGGCCGATTTTAATTAAAAGCTTATTTTACGCCCTAGGGCGGCGCCTAACTTAAATATAAAATTTCATCTTCCTAGCTCAATTCCTTCATGCTTAAAATTGAACACATACACACACAGAATATTTTTGATTTTTGAAGCGGCTCGTAATAGATTTATTTATTTATTTATTTATATTTCGGCCTTTTTAAATGCATAATTTGAGGTTTTATTAGTACTTTTTTTTAATAAAAAAAAAAACACTCACACTTTTTTCTCATTCCTACTCACACTCAGACACACATGCAACACAGTCGTTTCGGCAACTTAGGCCATATAAGACTTTGACGATAACGGTTATATTAATTAATAATATATATATTTGGGGTCCAGGCATTCTTATTTAAGCCATTTGGTATCCAAATGGCTTAGATAAATCATCGGACTGCCAGGGGTCCTAACCCCTGACCCTTGGTTTAGAAGGCCAGCACTCTAGCCACTAGACCAAGCCCGAGGGCCTGAGCCCTGCTTATAAATTTCATTTCATCTTCTAATATATCGGCGGAAACTATATATACGTATGTCGACACAAAAAATCTGGTGGGACAGTCACACCAGATTTTTAAAAATATTTTATTTTGGAACTTTCCGGATTTTCGGCGAGTTTGTTTTAGGCGAGATTTTGCTTTGGGCGAGAAAATTTTCGGCGAGTTATACCGCCCCCATAATAATTTTGTATATTTTACATATAATGTTATATGGTTTTCGAATGGGGGGGGGGCGCTTAAAAGGTACTGTGCCCCGGGCGCGCGTTAAGCTCACTACGCCACTGTAGGCCTATATACTGGACCAGTATGAGTTAGTCAGTTTTATCCCATCGGGTATAACATGGTTTTATACAGGGATAAAACCACCACGATGTAGGCAGGCCGATGTAAAAAAACTGTAAAAAACCAACTCCCTGAAAAAAAAAAAAAAAAAAAAAAAAAAAAAAAAGCCAAAAGATAAATGAATTTTAGTAGAATTTCTACATGGGCGTAACTGGAAAATTTGGCTTGGGGGGTGTGGGATCAGCCATCCTCGCTGAGGGGGGGGGGGGGCCTGGGACCAGCTATCCTCTGTGGCCTGGAAAGCCCCATATTTTCTCAATTTTTCTTGGGGAAGGGAGCTTTCTGGGGAGGGGGGCACGAGCCTTCTGCCCCCCCCCCCCTCGGCACCTTCCTAGTTACGCCCATGTGCTTTTTATCTACTAAATTTACAAATTTATCCGTTAAAATATTTACAATAAAAAGACATTTTAAAATTACAATTTTCTTCAAAAAATAGAGTATGTATTGCAATTTTACAAACATTGTATAATAATTTTAGTTAAAAAAAAAAAATAAAAAAATTGTATTTATTTCGAAAGCAGTCACATTTTCATTCTAATTTTCAAACCGCTTTGGAAAATTACAATACATTTGTAAATGGTTTTTGCAAAGATTTACTAAATTTAGTATTTTTTTGTGTAGGAAACGAAATACAATATACAATTTATTTAAAAACCAACTGTCAAATTAGTTCAGCATTCTTGCAATAGATGGCAGGCTAGTCTAACAGCCGATCGCCTAATGGCCTATATTTATATATTTTTATGCTTTTATAAAAGATACATAGACTAATATATCACATTTATAAAGTATTTATTGTTAAAAGATCAATGAAAATTAACCAAATGCATTAAATATTATTAGCTACCATTCTGACATCTCTTGGCAAATTTTTGAATTACTTGATTTTTGAGCATACTTTTTATGACACACTACGCCATCTTATCGGGAAAAACATGCGTAACCACTTCGCCCCCGAGCCCCCTTAATCACACCAGGTTTTATTAATTTCACCATCATGAAATTATCTCTTCTGTTTTTAAACAAACCCCTTACAAAGGGAAGGGAGACGACACTTCATTTTGAACAAAATTTTCGCCTTTTCCCTTTTAACTCCTCCTATAAAATTTTATTTACTTTGACAATAACACTCTTATATATGACTCTCTCTGTGAAAAGTAATTGAAACCTATTTTGAATCTCCTCCTCCCTCTCGCCCTCTCACTCTTTATAAACACATTTCACCCTCTTGACTTTCTTCCTGCTGCACATTCACTTCACCACTCACTTTGATCCTTTTTGATGGTTGCTTCAAAACAATTCGAACCCCTTTTCACACCCATAAATCATCACACACAATAGTTCATCAACAACATAACAGCGTCCGTACTCTCATATTCATTCTGTTTTTTGTTCAATTTTAACTCATATTTCCATATTCTATTATTTATTTCAAATTGATAAGCATTTTATTCAAATATGATTAATCTCTCTTTATTAAAAAAAAAAATATTCTTTGGCAATTTTTCAATATTTTTGAAATTATTTTCATTTATATAATTTACATCGGTTTAGATTTAAAATAAAAAAAAAAGTATGCTTTGTTTAAACCAATAATAAAATTAATTCACTAAAAGGCGAATTGAAATGCATTTTCAAAAAACTTTTATTACAACGATTCTATTTTTTTTTTTTTTTTTTAAATAAAACATTCTATTTCAATATTTCATTTATTTGTTATTTATTTATTTATCTAGTCGATTCACTTTGTTTTTGAATATATATATATTTTTTTTATTAATATCAACGAGGATTTAACTACAGTAGGTAGAAAACTGTTTTGAGTTGTTTCACATTTTCTCTTGAGAAAATTGCGAAAAGGTCGATGATGAATTAGAAAAATTAAACATTTTTTATTATAGAAAAAAATGAATTGTACTAAATGGGGGGTTGCTTCGCTCCTGCTCTAAACTCTATCTTACAAGATACGCCTTCGATCTAAAGAATTCTTCAACTACTGTAGTATATTGATTAAAAAGCATCTCAAAAATCGAGTCCTCTTTAAACTGAATAAAGCTTTAATAGATTAATAGCCGTATTCATAGTCATTGCTTGAGGAACAAGAAATCCTTATGCCTATATAAATGTATAGATATAAGGATTCCTTCTTCCTCAAGGAACGACTATGAATACGGGTATAAGAGATTATTAGTCCAGTATATGCAAAATCTCAAATGTACGCATAATAAATTTAATAGTTTTTTCGAGACCTATTTCAAGTATTTAATGAGAAATTATTATTTCAAAGCCTCGTAAAATTATTATTTATTTTATTAAATGGAATGGAATTTATATTTGCTAGTGGGTCCAACATCTCTTAGACCAGGGAATCGATCTCTGGATCTCCGATTTCTTCAGGACATCGATGTTCTTTCTATTGCACTAGACAGACCATTGTGACTATCTGCTTATATCAGAGGCGTAATGGGGGAGGGCGAACTCATTTTTAAATATCCCCCCTATACACAAAAATATTTTAAAAATACAGGATATACCTGAGGCCCGGGTCCTCTCTAAGTCAAAAGTTGGTCATAGCAATATACATATTGGCTATGAATCCGTATATGTTTATAGATTTTGAAAATTTCGGGGAGGGCCCGGGTCCCCTCGGCCCCCACCCTATATACGCCCCTGGCTTATATAGAAAGATGTCTGTTTAGTGGTCTCGTGAAATAGAAACATACTAATGTCCAGAATACACTGGAAATCCCAGGTTCTATTCTTAATAAATTTCATTGATTTTGGTTTTTACTTTTTATATTTATATTGGCTTCCTATTTTATGCTATTTTTAATGAGTTTAAAAAAAACCCAGAACTTTTTTCTCAAGTACCCTACTCTCTTATATTCCTACTAACAAACTATATCTAAATTTTTATTCGTGTCCATACAATAGCTCGAAATATGGGACGAGCTTCTGAGTTGACCCAATATATCTCCAGTAAAGAACTTTTGGAATAAATAGAGATGGGGTCTAAATGACCTCAAATGCCAAAAAAATATATTTTGATGAAAAAAATTCGAAATCTCATTTAACTAAGAAAAAAAAATCCAAAATTATACATTTTATGTATTGAGAGGGATGTCGGAGTAGCCTTATCCTCTTCTTCTTTTTCTTTCCTCGCCTTAATCCCGCGGTGCGGGGTCGCCGTACCATACTCTAGTATTATTATCTGTAGGTTAATATGTAGTTTCCTTCAGGTGTTTTCTAGCAGAATTGTTTGATTAAAAAGCAATTCTTTTTTCAAAGACTTTACTCTAGTAGCCTTGAATAAAAAATAAAGTATAACCACAACACTTCTTTTACAAGTAATTTCTAGACTATGTCATTTATTTGTAATGCTACCGAAATAGCCATTTTGAAAATTAATCAGATGTACTGGAGTCTGATCTAACGTAAACTTCTCTTTCAGCCACCTTTAATTCTCTTTTTACTGGTTAGTTTATCCCTTTCCTCGTTCATATCATAAATTTCCTAGGAAATTCAAAAATAAGGAACTAGGCTACTCCTCAAATTCTAATCTTATTAAGTTATCAAAACTTCTAAACTTGATGACATTTTCAAATCAAAAGAGTCTTTTGTATCTACGTATATATTTTTTATTTCACAAACTTTTTTTTACTTTTTTTTTTTTAGAGTTTTCATTCATTATTTGACCTAGTTTTATTTTTTATTTTTTTTTTCACATTGATATAGAAAAATTTGCTAACACACACGAATAGTGAGATAAACTTTTTAGTTTACAATTGGTCCATATCCGCCCTATCCTCAACCTCTTCAACAGGATTCCTCTGGCCAAGGTTGGCTTTTGCTTTTGCTTTTGCTCTATTGCTTTTGATGTCGACGTGCTTTAGCTCTCTGAGGAGGAGGCAGGCCTTGACGCCCAGGAATTTAATACCAGTTTTATTTTTCGGTTATCTGTCTAACTCTCCTACTCCTTAACTTATACAACTATTGATAGCCGAAAAGAGTAAAAAAACATCAACGAATTTTATTTGATAGAAAAAAAAAATAAAATAAAACTTAGTCATATTGTTTCTTTTTTTATTCACTTTAAGATGCCCTTGGGATAAAAAATTTTCAATCACTATTGCATAATATTTTGAAAATAGTATTTCGATTAATCTTTTAAGAATGTTGTTTGCTGTAACAATAGAGTAAATGTTAAATTTATAATTATGATTACATATCGATTATGTAGATATTCATGTGGGATCAACATTGATAGACATTATTCTTATATTTCAAAATGCATCTAAAATTTCTTTTTCACGATTCTCTGGCATTTCTACCTCCAGAGTTGAAAGGAATCTGATCTTGACCTCCGACATTTGATTAATTTTTACTTTCCTTTACCTATTTATATAATGTAATAATATATATAGAAAGTATTGGATTCATGTCAAATTTTCATCAAATTATAGATAAATAAATAACACTAGGTTAAGTTTCAAAATGTTTTTATTTTTAGTTTATGCCCATTTCGACGTTGACACATCTTGCATTGACACATCATCTGTCAGCGTCGAAATGCGCATAAGCTAAAAATAAAAACATTTTGAAACTTAACATAGTGTTATTTAGATTAATGATATAAAGAGGATGCAGCCAATAATAAATAAACAGCATCTATTTTGTTAACTCTTTTGCTTTTTATTTATTATTGGCTGCATCCTCTTTATATCATTAATCTAAATAACACTATGTTAAGTTTCAAAATGTTTTTATTTTTAGCTTATGCGCATTTCGACGTTGACACATCTTGCATTAACACATCATCTTCAGCGCCGAAAAGCGCATAAGCTAAAAATAAAAACATTTTGAAACTTAACCTAGTGTTAAGACTTATTTATTTATCTATAATTAGATGAAAATTTAATTATTTTTTTAAATTAGCCATTATAATTATAAGAATTATAAGCCAGGCTTATAATTCTTATCGTTCAAAACAGGAAAATAAGAATTGTCTCAACTCATTCGATCTTTTAACTAGATAAAAAGTAAAATTATATTTTATATCAATGTTTTCTCAAACTTGAGAAACTTGTGTACAAATCTGTCATTGCGGTTTTACTTGTCTATATAGACAAGTGAAAGAAAAAAAAAAAAAAAAAAAAAAAAAAAAAAAAAAACAATTATCAATCAGCCAGGCAACTTTCCCCAAGTTGAGAGATATTTCATGTACCCGAAAGCTGACCTAAAGTGGAAAGAAATTGCATTAATTGCCAGACATAAGAAAAAAAAAAATTATATCTATAACTTATTCGTGTATTTCTAAGAATTAAACAAAAGTTTATAAAATATTTCCGACTTTAAAATTATATAATAAATAAAGAAAAAAATAACTCAATAATAATATATTATATTATGGATGAATGGATTCACTTCCTTAAAGAAATCTATATCATTTGATTCGGAGAAAAAATTTCTTATATAGTCGCAACTGTTAATATAAGATATTAAAATTTTAGAGTTTCATTTGAAGCAATTGTGATAATAAATGCGTGTTTATAAAAACACTCTCCGTGGCTAATTTTAATAAAATTCTAAATTCAATAAAAAATTGAAATATATAAGAAAATCCTGTCACCTCACGTCATAACTAATTATTCTTAAGGCTTCATAAAAAAAAACGAGGAAATAGAGAAACCTTATAAAATTTCTTCGTAAGTTGTATTATTATAATTGGATTTTAGATTAGATTCTAATTTCATTTGCAAAGTAGTTCATGAAATGAAAGGATGAATCGACTATTTCTTTTAAGGAATTGCTCATTTCTATCTTTTCCAGTTTTTAATATTACAAAAGATAAAATACACATTTCTATATTCTTTATAAATGTTTTCTAATTAATGAATTTAAAAAATAATCACCTTCGACTAGATAGAGAGTTTTGTTTAGTGGTTTTCGACGCTGTTCGAAATAACAGTTACCATAATATGAGTTTTTGTTTGATTATTTTAAGGATCACTGCCAAATAATTAAAATAGGTCGACAAGTATTATTTAATTAATTCAACAATGTAATTAATAACCAGGGTCGTTACCAGAAAAAGAGCCTGCGGGCTTGGTCTAGTTGGTAGCGAGCCTACCTTCTAAGCCGAACGTCGCGGGTTCGGACCCCAGGCAGTCCAATGATTTTATTTAAGCCAATCGGATAACAAATGGCTTAAATAAGAATGCCTGGATCCTAATACATATATTTTCATAATAACGGATATCGTAAAAGTCTTATATAGCCTAAGTTGCCGAAAAGTCTGTGTGAGTGTAAATGAGTGTAAAAAAAAAAACAGAAAAAATCTGGTGTGACTGGCGCACAGCACACAACTTTCTCTTACCTTCGGTAATCGAAAGTTGTGTACTGTGCTTGTCACACCAGATTTTTTGTGTCGACATATATTTAGTTCCCGACAGTACGGAACATTTGAATTCAGATGTAAAATTTATAAGTATGGGAAAATATTTATATTTTGTTACCATGGCAACCATTTCTCCTATCTTCCCTATGAAATACAAGAGTAAAGTGGTCTTCAGAAGATTTCAATCGCAAAATGAGAATATACATTTTAAAGAACATCTAAAAAATAATTGATTTTTGAATTTTAAAAAAAATCGTTGGAGCAAATTTTGAGAAAATCGAAAAAAACTGAAAAAGTACATCAGTAAAGTACTAGTACTTTTGATTTTTTGATTAAAAGCTTATTTTTCCGGTCCCGGGGGGTGTTTAACTTAAATATAAAATTTCAACCTCGTAGCTCAATTCCTTTATCCTTAAAATTGAACACACACACACCCACCCACCCACCCACCCACCCACCCACAGACAGACCATGTCGCGAAAACCACTTTTTTGGATTCAGGGGACCTCAAAACGTGAAGATCCATCAAAATCTCGACATCGAATTTTTGACATGAATCCAATACTTTCTCTCTATATATATATTACATATATACATAGGTAAGAGAAAGTAAAAAGGGATGTGGATTTGGATGAATGAACAATCCCCCCCCCCCCCCTCTCAATACAAATTTTTAAAGAATATTAAATAATTCCGCCCGCCGCGAAAGCGTGGAGGTCCTGGTTCGACTCCAGAGAGCGCAATTTTGCCCAATCTTATGCAAAAACAACTCGCAAATTTGCTATCTTAAACGATATGGCTAATGAACATTGGATGAAAAAATTCCATCCTTTTCAGACAAGGCTCTACCTAGTTTTTCTTCTTTTAATTTCTTACAAACATTAGCTTCTGGTTATAAAGGTCGAGGGTTCGCATCCAGGCTCAGAAAATATGTCAATCGGGAACCGATCTAAATGGCCTTTGATGTCAAAAAAACTATAAACAAATGAATCACTTACTGCAGAAAGGCAACATGTCCATATTTTAAAGTTTTTCAGGAGAGGCAATAAACTTTTTAAAAACATAATTAAATGAATGAAATTATGAAAACTTACGTTGTACTATTTGGTGGGCAAGTGCCTTTTATGTGGTTTTACGATGTGTTGACCTATTTAAAACAATTTTCATCAAAAAACTGAAAATGGCCTTTCTGCATAAGCGTTTCAAATAAAGACAAATATTCAATTTTTAACAATATATTTCGATTTCGGGAGAAGGGTTGAATTTTCCCCGCTGCTTTGCTAAAGTCTGTTATTTATTAATACCACGATCCCCTCTATTTATTTAATTAATTAATCTATTATATTTTCATACAGATGCATACTTTTTTAAGTTTACTCTAAATTTATGATTTATTAACCCTAATTTAAATCATTATCTATTCGAATTTTTTACTTAAAAACAAACCTTTTTAAAATTGCGCTATTCTCACTCATAACAAGATCGTTTTTGTCACTCATTCTGGATTAAAATTCAGATACAAGAAACCTACAATAAAAATTCCGATGTAGAAAAGACAAAAAAATATTCAAAAGGGTAATTTCTTTTTACTTTCTCTTACCTCTATATATGTTAATATATATAGAGAGAGAAAGTATTGGTTTCATGTCAAAAATTCGATGTCGAGATTTTGATGAATATACACGTTTTGAGGTCCTCTAAATCCAAAAAAGTGGTTTTCGCGCAAGGGCGGATCCAGAGGTGTTTCTCGGGGGGGGGTAATCTGGTGTGACTCGTCGCACAGCACACTATTTTTTTTTTAATTTCGGCAATATCAAAGCGCATTCTGTAATTGTTTGCCAGAATATAAATACACATCAAATTTTTAAGTATTAATTTTAAAAATTTTACATTAAAAATACATTTTTTTGCGGAAAAAAAGGTATTTTTTTCGAATCGGGGGGGGGGGGGGGTAATTACCCCCTTACCCCCCCCCCCCCTTGTATCCCGCCCTTGTTTTCGCGACATGGTCCGTCTGTCTGTGTGTGTCTGTGAACAAAATATCTCAAGAACGAAAAGAGCTAGGAGGTTGAAATTTTATATTTAAGTTAAGCACCCTTCTGGGACGTGACACGAAGCTTTTGAACAAAATCGACCAAAGAGTACTAGTACTTTACTGATGCACTTTTTCAGTTTTTTTTCGATTTTCTCTAAATTTGCTCCAACGATTTTTTTTAAATTCAAAAATCAATTATTTTTTAGATCTTCAATAAAATGTATATTCTCATTTTGTGATTGAAATCTTCTGAAGACCACTTTACTCTTGTACTCCATAGAAAAGATAGGAGAAATGGTTGCCATGGTAACAAAATATAAATATTTTCCCATACTTATAAATTTTACCTCTTGAATTCAATCGTACCCTACTGTCGGAAACTAAATACACGTCGACACAAAAAATCTGATGTGACAAGCACAGAACACAACTTTCGATTACCGAAGGTAAGAGAAAGTTGTGTGCTGTGCGCCAGTCACACTAGATTTTTTTATTGTATAAACATTAGCAAGTGTAAAGATAAAAATTTATTATCTTGAAAATGATTATTAATATTTTTTCTTTTAATTTACAGCACTTTATATTATAAAATTTTATTTATTATACTTCACATTATAATTTTCTAATATTTTTTCTTTTTGTTTCAGGTAATGATATCTACACACCTACCTCTACTTTAATCTCATTCTTTACTATGTCTATACAGTATGTAAGTTGATTTTTAATTTATGAAATTTTACTTTGTGCTTGATATTGTAAATTAAGTAGATCATTAAATAATCTGCTAAAATAATAAAAGCATTTATGCTTGAAATTATTATTATTTCACTGTTAACAAAATAAAACTTGTTAGGGCTTATTTTAAAAGATAATATAGGCCTAAATCTACTCAATAAATTTGCTAATCTTCGCCCCTATGTTTTGGTCATGTTAGTATCTATCTCTAACAAAATAAATTACGATTGGTGGTCTAACTCAACGCTTCCCAACCTTTTTTGATGTGCGGCCCACTTTTGCCGTAAAAAAAACGCTGGAGCCCATACTAGGGTATACTGGGTATAAATGTGTGCGTGTATGTAAGTAAAATGGGTTGGTACAAAATTAGTTGGGTCAGGTTTGAAAAAAGTCAATGCTATTTTTGATGAAAACTGGATTTTTGAACGATACTGGATAGCCTTAAATCGCACTAAACCTTCAGATTATCTTTGTATTATTTTTCAAGAAAACTAAAGTTGAAAAACCTCTTTTATTTTTATTATTATAAATTTTTAGATTTGACTAAACACTTAACTACTATTTGTTAAACATAATTTTATACAATCGAACAGAAAAATAAGATTGACAAATAAATATGAAATGAAAGAGAAATATGAACAGATTTATGCTGAGGAACTTTGACAGATGAAACAATTTAATCTATTTCTATTCGTTCTATTAATTATGTATTATTTGAGGTAATTTTAAGCAATAAAAGATTCTAAATAATAAATTTCTAGTTTTATTGTAATTTGAAATTAATTTTGTCCCTTGTGAAGGAAAACAATGGGAATGCTTAAAGTTTAAGGAAAATCTTGAAAATTCTCAAAGTTCAAAGGCGATGGAAAAAATATGACCTCTATGGATAATGTCCACCCTAATTAATTTGAATACATATCAATTGGAATAAATAGGGACCGGGAAGCGCAAGTCGTTTTTGAAAATCTCAAAAAACGTTTCTTTTTGTGAGATCAGTGAAGAAAATCTAGAAAAGTCTCAAAATTGACAAAAATCGAAAGACTTTTTTTCCGCTCTCTAATTATAAGTATAAATTTTTATCTTTCATTAGACGTCCGCGGGCCAGTTCCAATCAGCCCGCGGCCCACAAGTGGGCCGCGGCCCATGGGTTGGGAACCGCTGGTCTAACTCTTTAATAAAGAAATAACCACTTTTTTGAAATTCTCTTTAAAACATCCCAAGGACCAATGAATAAAAAAGATAAATTATAACGCCTGTTGACTAAGAGTATGCAACCAAACACACACCCAAGGGTTGAAAACATTTTAATTCATGACTCTAATTCTCTGCATTTAAATAAATGGATTTTAACTATTACCCAGGGCCGAAACTAAGAGATTTGTTAGTGAGGCAAAATTTAATTTGCCGCCCCCTCCCTCCCCCTTGCCGCCCGGGGCACATACCCCCCCCCCTCCCCAGATCCGACCCTTCTATTACCTTATCTTTATATAATATTTGGATGATTCCTATATATGCATAATGATATTATATTATTTTATTGGCTATTATATTAATAGATAAAGTCCTATTCAATATTAGAACAAAGAATCATAAAAATGATGGAACTTTTAATTACTTTTTTTTCTAAGCCAGTTATTAAGACTTCGAAAATTGTCTAGCTAGCTTCTTCTCCCAATATGTCAGATAATAATATTAAGATATTAATCTTCTTTTCTTCAAGTCTTTTATACGGTTTCTTAATTTAAGAGGTTTCATTGATAATTTCTTCAAACACTATATTAGCCAGCTAAACCTCTAGAAGCCTTTAAAACACTCAAGGATCGCATAAAAAAAAAAAATAATAATCAACAAATTCATATTGCTCTGAAGAACTAAAGATTTCTTTTAGTTATCCATGTCCCCTGAGACTTAGCAGAGAGGTTAAGATCTCGCCTCTTCGCTTCTTGTTCCGAGCGATGAAATTTTTTCTTTATTATACAGTATTTTATATTGGAACGAGGTTTAAACAGTTATCGATAAAAAAGTTTCCCACATTAACTCTACTGTATGTAGGTTTTTATCTCAAAAACTATTTATTATTTTCATTAAATTCAAACTACCAACCTTAGGTTTTAAATATGTATACGAAAATTAAAAAACACTAATTTACAATCTTCAAAGATTTATTATAAATTAATATTTTTAACAACAATGTGCTTGTCGACACTCATGATAACGAAATAAAAGTCTCTAAATGCGCATTAATTATTAAAAAAATTAATTTATAATAAATCTTTGAAGCTTGTAAATTAGTGTTTTTAATTAATTTTTACATATATTTTTCTTTCTTCTTTTTTTAAGTTCTTTTTCGGCATCTGAAGCTTTTTAGTTCCCGTTCTTATACAGTATATTTCAATTGATTAATAACCAATTCAATTGAAATAAATTTTCCTAGGGATTTATAATTTCTGACATATTCACTGCACGTTGGTGTGATTGGAGAAGGAAGTAAAAATGATTTTTATTACTGAAAGGTTATACATATATTTAAACTCTCGACCGTAGGCTCTAGATGAGACATTGTATTAATAATATTTTAAATGTTATACTAGGGATTTTTTATTGTTATAATACAATTTAGTCCATAATCCCGGGCCCATTTTTACAAGCTAATTTTCCGTGAGTAGCTTCATTTTGATGAGTCGACCAATTTTTCCTCTTACAACAATTCTTGTGATTGTGGTAGCTAACAGGAGTAGCAGGGATATAATATTTCAATTTGACGATTATCAAAAATTTATTATTATTTATGGGTTTTTTTTTAACATTATTGAAAAAAAAATATTTGTCCTACAAAATATATGGTTTGATCAATCCAAAACTCATAAATAATAATAAATTTTTGAGAATCGTCAAATTGACATATTATATCTCTGCTACTCCTGTTAGCTACCACAATCAAGAATTGGTTGCCCCATCAAAATGAATCTTCTCAATGGAAAATTGCTTGATAGTATTAAATTGTAAAATGGGCCCGGGATCCTGGATTAATTTACAAGTTCAATATTTCACCACTAAAAAAAAACATGTTCTTTTTTAAAGTATTATATAGAACCGCGTTTTCCAAACCGTGAGGGGCGCGAATATTGGCCACTCTAGGACCAATTTTCCAAATGATTGCTAGTTTTAATATAAATAAGGATAAATAAAAAAATATTTTAAAGGGGTTGGAGAGTAATAACCAGCAAATTTATAGCTCCACCTGACGTCCTTTATTTGGCAGATATTTCGATGCGTAGAACACACATCATCTTCAGTGCCGCGAGAGGATATAGTAGGTGTATTAGCTCCATTTATATCAAATGCCTTAGGGGCGTTATACAAATAACGTAGGTGCCTTCTCTAAGCTGATGACCGCTCTGTGTCCATAGCAGAATTGATAGACTAAGCCACCATCTATATTCTCGCGGCACTGAAGATGATGTGTGTTCTACGCATCGAAATATCTGCCGATAATGAGACGTCGTGGTGGAGCTATAGAATTTGCTGAGTTATATTTCTCAACCCCTTTACTCTCTCCTCATCCCAGCCTAATATTCAAACTACAAAAAAAATATTTTTATATAAATTTATATTTTTTAGCATTAAAAATTTTGTTTTTATATTATTTTATAAAA
>JAKCPI010010148.1:0-11674 GCA_023213315.1 Euborellia annulipes
TTATCATGGCAACCGTTTCTCATATCTTTTCTATGGAGTACAAGAGTAAAGTGGTCTTATTTCAATGGGAAAATGAGAATATTCATTTTTAAAAAAATAATTTTTTGAATTTTAATCAAAATCGTTGGAGCGGATTTTGAGAAAATCGAAAAAAACTGAAAAAGTGCATCAGTAAAGTACTAATACTCTTTGGTCGATTTTGTTCAAAAGCTTCGTGTCACGTCCCATGGGGATGCCTAACTTAAATAAAATAAATAAAATTTCAACCTCCTAGCTCTTTTCGTTCTTTAGATATTTTATTCACAGACAGACAGACAGACACACAGACAGACCATGTCGCGAAAATCTCTTTTTTGGATTCAGGGGACCTCAAAACGTATATATCCGTCAAAATCTCGACATTGAATTTTTGACATGAATCCAATACTTTCTCTCTCCATATATATTAACATATATAGAGGTAAGAAAAAGTAAAAAACCTTAATAAAACATAATTCTTTATTGATAATAGGGGTGGATAAATAAAATAAGTCTTTTAAAAATTATTTTAATTCAAATATATCCCTAATAAATAAATAAATAAATACAAAAAATAATACTTGGAAGTATTTTCTTCAATTGATAGTGAGTTTTAAGGGTGGATAAATGAAGTGAGTCTTTTAATAGTTATTTCAATTTCGAATTTATTCCAAAGTGAATAAATCCCCGTTAGTTTGCAAGTAAATAGAATTTTTTTAAATAGAGAACTTATTTGATAATTTTTCGTTCAGAGAGGAATCCTTCTAGAGCTGCTTGTTGCCTACCTGTCAGGCGGTCTGTCATTTAGTTGTAATATTTGAGTCGAGCCATGAGTCAGTCGGTTCAGCTCCACTCTCTCTCTCTCTCTTTCTCTTTCTCTCGCGTGTGTTTAGTTTCTTTTATATTGTGTTGTGATTTGTGCAAATAAGGCGTTCATCCCCCAACCTCATTACACCACACCCCGTCTGGTCATCTTTTTATTAAGGTAATGAATATTTTCATAACGAATTAAATTTTTATTTTCAATTTTTTTTTTTTTTTTGTCTCTCAACATATACTTATAAAATTATCCAATTTTAAATTATATAATGAAGTCTAGTACCCCAGGGGGGAGGGTGAGAAAGGGTGTAAAACACCCCTTCTAATAAACAAAATAGTATTTTTTCTTTAAAAATAAATTTTTTTTTTTTTTTTTGTAAAACTTTACTTTTAAGCAAAAGGATTACTTTCTCTCCCTCCTCACCCTCTACCACCCTAACAGAGAATTTAGTTTTCCTATAATATTTGATAAGAAATTAGTTGTTTCTTGATGGCTGGATATTATGATATGAGGATGCGTTAAGGGCAGTCAAGGCGAAAAATAAAACAAAAATCTATATTTTGTTGACGTTTCGAGTGCCGATCGCACTCTTCATCAGGACAAAAATGATGTCAGGTTATTTGACTTGGCAGTGTAGCAACGTTTTAACCAATTTACATTTACTTGAAGACTCTAGTCATCATTTTTGTCCTGATGAAGAGTGCGATTGGCACTCGAAACGTCAACAAAAAATGGATTTTTGTTTTATTTTTCGCCATGGCTGCCCTTGTAACGCATCCTCATTTAATAAGAAATTTTTATTAAATAATCTATCTATATTATTATAATAAAGCTGAAAAGACGTTTTTTGATTAAGGTACTTCTAGACCACCTAGAGATATGGGGTTTTTTGCATTCGATTCAGAATCCTCTAAAACCAAATAGAAAAATCCAAAATCTTAAAAAAGTTGTACCACTTTTTTTTAAGAGGGGAAAAACTCATTTTTTTCGATGTTTTTTCAAAAATTTCACGATATTTTTTCATTTTTTCACTCATATCTTCTAAACGGTTAAATATATCTTCAATATCTGAATTGGTCAATAATCTGCATTAAATTTTGAAAATGACAAACCTCTTTTAACTATTTTTGAGGTTTGTTTACACATATAAATAATTCGTGCAAAAAGAACCTCATTTTTGATGATTTTGCCGCGGCTTCAGTTCATTTTCATTGTTTTTTTGCTTCAGTATTTATTATCCAATTTCAATAATTTTTTTTGCGAAATGTTCCTCACATCCTATACTTTAAGTCAGCTAAATTTCATTTTTTTTCATCAACCCCTTCTATTTAATTTTCAAGTGTGAAAAAAAATAACATGAAAATTTTCATTTTTTGAGATGGTTTTTAAACATCTGTGTCTTTAGACAAGCTAGACAATTGCGGTTTTTTTTATTTGATTCAGTACCATCTGCTGACGTCTAGAAAAATCCAAAATCATGAAAAAGTTATACCCCCTTTTTTTAAATTACAAAAAACTCATTTTTAGACGATTATTTTTTTACATTTTTGGCTATATTTTTTTAATGATGAGAGATATCTTCAATCTCATAATTTTGTATTTTTCTACATTAAATTTGGAAAAGAATGAGACCCTTTGCACTATTCTAAGGCATTGTTTAGCGGCTGTGCAACTTTTGGCGTGTGATACAAAATTTTTTTTTATTAATTTTTTTCATATTCATGGCCATATTTTTTAAACGATTATCAATGTCTTAGATATGATTTACTTTTTATAATCTACATTAAATTTCCTTTAAAACGAGCCCAGTTTGGACCTGATAAGCCTCTATTTAAGTACTTTAAACTTTTTCTAAAAATGGAAGAAATTTTTATTTTTTGTTTGTTTGTTTGAAGAGTTTCTTTCAATTTTCGGCTATATTTTTTGAATGGTAAGAGATATCTTCAATCTCATAATTTTGTATTATTCTACATTAAATTTGGAAACAAATGAGCCCCATTACAGCATTCTCAGACATGATTTAGTATACTATCTATTCGTCAATCACGAGACAAACTTTTAAGTAGATATTTTTTTTCCGAGATATTTCTATACAATTTTAGCTATATCTTTTTAATGGTAAAAGATATCTTGGATATCCAAAGGTTTTCACATTTTAGATTAAATTTTGTAAAAAATGAATACCATTTCATTTAATTCAGACATTGTTTAGGGTATTTAAAACCACTTCTAAAATGTAAGAAATTTTTTTTTGTTTGATTGCTCTGAATGATCCACATTGCAGTATTCTCAGGCATGGCTTAGTATCTAAAATGAACGAAATTATAGATTATTTCAATTTTTTCTTTAGATATCTTCAAAACATAGCAAAAAAATCATTTTCAATTCATTCCCTCATAGAGCCTTCCACGACCACAACATTTCATTTGGCTCATATTCTTATTTTTTTTTACTTAGCGCCGGGTATTTTTAACATTCTTCAGACCCGGAAATTTTTCAAACCCTCCCGTACCGACGAAAATTTAGTGAATGAATGAATGAATGTCTAGGAATTTTTTTTTTTTAAACATTCACACTTTTTTCTCATTCACACTCACATTCACACAGTCTTTTCGGCAACTTAGGCCATTTAAGACTTTGACGATGTATGATACCCCTGAATCATACATTGTATAAAATTTCTTTTATTTAATAAAAAGTTTTAAATAATACATCAAATAAAAAAAAAAATTATTTAAAAATATTTAATTTTTTTTACATATTTAAATTTATAATAAATAAACTTTTTCAGATGTCAGAAAAAAGAAATATTTTAAAATTTATTATTTTTAACTTTGCCCATCAGCCGTAGGTTGAGGTAAAGTTAATGTAATCGTAAAAAAAAATCGAAATTTTTCTGAAGCTGCCAAAATTCGTTTTGAGATCCCCTGAATCCATTTAAGGTGCGCGTCTCGGCGTGCTAATTTTGGGATTTTCCAGCGGCCACAATTTTGAAGCTATCGACCTCAAATTTTTTTTAAATTAAAGCTATTTAAAATATCTACAACTTATAGAAGCCCTTTTTTTGATTTTCGAAAAAATAAATTTTTTTTTAGATTAATCTCATTAAATAAATGATATATTAAAAAAAGCAGCTCTATAAGTTGTAGATAATTAAATTAGTATTCATTGTGTTAAAGAATAATTAATTTTTTGCCTTTAATTAATTAGCTGGAAAGTCTAGAATGAAATGCAATTTGTCCCTTATATTCCTATGGAGAAAACTAACGCCATCTCTTGCCGCCTCGAGCAACTCAGTGTTGTAACGACTTTTCGAGACGCGCATCTTAAGTAGTTTTTGGAATGAAGTCTGTGTGTGTGTGTCTGTGGTAAATTTTTTCGTCAACGAAAACTCAAAAACTATTTGTTCAATTGTTTTGAAATTTTGCACCCATAAACTAGGGGTAGAGGCCAAGAAGTGAAAAGCTTTTGCTAAACATCGGACCATTAGAGGGGGGGGGGGGCAAATATTTTTTCTTACATAACCTATACTTTTTTTTATATATTCAGAAACAAGACTTCCTCCCGAGTAAAATGATATATAATATGTATAACATCGGACCATTAGGGGGGTGGGGGGGGCAAATATTTTTTTCTTACATAACCTATTATTTTTTTTATATATTCAGAAATATTCAGAAACTAGAATTTCTTCTGAGTAAAATGATATATAATATGTATACCATCGGACCATTAGGGGGCTCTAGGGGGGAGGGCAATATATTATTTTCTTGAATAGTGGGTGGGCAAAGTTGTGCGCTCGGCTTAGTCCGACCCTTTATTTTTTAATAGGTCCTTGCCCGTCCGATTTCATTTGCATGCCCGTCCTCCTAATCAGTTTATTAAAGTGAAATTTAGACTTGCTACCCGCCCATAATTTTTTCATGGTCTTCAAAACCCACAGGCCGGGCAGGGCGAATATTCAATTATTTTAAACTTGATTCAGTGTATTTTCATTTGGGCAGAAATCATATGGGCTTTAAAATTAAGGGGAAAACTACTGATCACGTCCCGAGACGCCGCCCGCCAGGGCCAGAGTTGGAATGGCGCGGCGAAGCCCGCCTTTCCAACTTGTAGAAAATATTCTTAAACTTTTATCTCTCATAAGTGTTATAGTGATATTTTGAGGTGGAATTTGTTTTTTATTGCCAATGCTTTCTTCTACACTCGCCTCCCCTATTTATTTATAATTTAAAAAAATTCATTTGGATACCAAATGGCTTAAATAGAAATGCCTAAACCCGCAATATGTATATTAATCAATAACGGATTTCGTCAAAGTCTTATATGGCCTGAGTTGTGTGAGTGTGAATGAGAAAAAAGTGTGAGTGTTAAAAAAAACAACATTCAAGCCTGTATCTCAATCTTTCGTTTCGTGAATATATTTCACTACAAACAAAGTTTCCTTTGTTTGTAGTTTTATGTAGAATTCGATCCCCATCGGCTCACACATCCCCTTATAGATATTTACTAATTCAAATTCACCTTACTCTAAAAATTTTAATACTGTATATAGGTACAATATATAATGTTTGATTAAGGAAAAAATAATTCAAATTTTTTTTTGATTTGAAATTAAAAAAAAAATCTGGTGTGACTGTCGCACAGCACACAACTTTCTCTTACCTTCGGTAATCGAAAGTTGTGTTCTGTGCTTGTCACACCAGATTTTTCGTGTCGACATATATTTAGTTTCCGCCGATATATTAAAATTCAAGATGTAAAATTTATAAGTATGGGAAAATATTTATATTTCGTTACCATGGCAACCATTTCTCCTATCTTTTCTATGAAGCACAAGAGTAAAGTGTGCTTCAAACAATTTTGAGAGCAAAACGAGAATATACATTTGAAAGAGCATCTAAAAAATAATTGATTTTTGAATTTTAATCAAAATCGTTAGAGCGAATTTTGAGAAAATCGAAAAAAACTGAAATAGTACATCAGTAAAGTACTAGTACTCTTTGGCCGATTTTGATTAAAAGCTTATTTTTCCGGTCCCGGGGGGTGTTTAACTTAAATATAAAATTTCAACCTCGTAGCTCAATTCCTTCATGCTTAAAATTGAACACACACACACACACACAGACACACAGACAGACAGACCATGTCGCGAAAATCACTTTTTTGGATTCAGGGGACCTCAAAACGTAAAGATCCATCAAAATCTCGACATCGAATTTTTGACATGAATCCAATACTTTCTCTCTATATATATATTACATATATACATAGGTAAGAGAAAGTAAAAAAATCTTCTGGTACATGTACTTCATAGGAACGATATGGGAAATAGTGGCGCATCTCCCAATGGCCAGGGGCTAAAAGGGTGGAATATAAAAAAAAATTCTATATAATGTAGAGCCTACTGCGGAAAGCTAGACACAAAAAATTTGATGTGACAAGAATAGTTCATAACTTTCTCTTGTCGAATGGTAAGAGAAAGTTATGTGCTGTGCGACCAGTCACACCAGATCTTTAAATTGAAATTCATATAAATCAACTATTTTTAGGCCCGCGGGCTTGGTGTAGCTGGAGTGCGCCTGCCTTGTATACCAAGGGTCGGGGGTTCGGACCCCAGGCAATCCGATGATTTTATTTAAGCCATTTGGATACCAAATCGCTTAAATAAGAATGCCTGGACTCCAATATATGTATAATTATTAAATATTGAGTATCGTTTAAGTCTTAAATGGCCTAAATTGCCGAAAAAGACTGTGTGTATAAGAAAAAAGTATGAGTGTTTAAAAAAAAAAAAAAAAAAAATTTAGATGCTCTTTAAAAAGTACATCAGTAAAATCTTTCGTAAAATTGTTTGAAGTACACTTTACTGATGTATTTCAGTTATTTTCAAATTAACTTTCCGGCTCTTTGTTCCATAGATGCAAGTTAAATCCCCATATGGGGATTTGTATGTTAATTTCGATTCAAAAGGGACCCCTTTGGAACTTTTTACGCATTTAAAAATTTTTTTTCCAATTCTTATGAAATTTTGTATTTATTTACGAATCTATATTGTGTATAAAATGTCCAAATATGAGATTAAAATTTTGAAAAATAACCATAGTTTATTTCAAGCAGTCAACATTTAAAATGCAAGTTTGAAACTAAGGTGCTATCGGAAACTAAATATATCTCGACACAAAAAATCTGGTGTGACCAGCACAGTGCCCAACTTTCTCTTACCGAAGGGTGCTATGCCACAATACCACCAGATTTTTTAAATATATATTTTGCTATCTTATAGAATTTTTCAATAACCAGCTGCATAATGCGGTTTTGATAAGTCTCTTGCGATCAGTTGCAGTTACAATAGTTACCAACAAAATGGCATATAAGCCTACTATTGGTTCTCAAATTTTCTTCTTTTCTACGCCTCTTGAAATATATCAGACGAAAATAATTTATGCTCTATATATAGATAGTAACTATTTATGCGATATCGTAGTATCCTATCATTTTGACTTCCTTTTAGATTAGATCTTAGAAATGTTTCATATTTTATATAATTCATTTGTTCTGATTATACTTGCAAAGTGGAAATGGAAGCTCTGAAAATTAAATAGAAATTTTCTTTATTTAAGTCTTATATTGAATAAGAAACGCCATGAGCACGGCAGCCAGCAAAAAAAAATTTATATATTTTCTTCGACGTTTCGGTAACGAGCCGCTCCCATCTTCAGGACGAAATAATTGTTGCAATTGTTGCAATTAAAGAGACGGAGAATTTTATAATGTATACACAACGACGATTATTAACAAAACTCACAACGTGTAATTAACAAAATCTATCAATCTATTTTGATCGCCATTTGGAGCTGTTAATACTATGCACAATATGCCTTTTGTTAATAAAATTTTCCATCTCTTTTGCTACAATTATTTTATCTTGAAGATGGGTTCCCGAAACGTCGACGAAATAATATAAAAGTTATTTCTGCTGGCTGCCTTGCTCATTGCGTTCTTTATTCAATCATCACCAGAGCCATTTATATTCTTCATTTAAGTGTTATAGTTTGCAATAAAATAAAACCAAAGATTCACATTAATATTCTACATATAGGTCTATATACCGTATATAATCTCGGAGTTTCGAAATGAAATTTTGTACACTTATAGAGGACATTATGAAGAAAAAAAAACACTGGCTTAAGCAAAGGGGAATATTCGTCGCCCCCCAGTTGAATAGGTTCCATGAAGGCGAAGGCGGAAGGCCAGTTATGATAACGACCTAAACCCAAAGCCTAAACGTCTTATTGAAAATATAAGGAAAATAAAATCTATTTGACTTCAAATTTTCATCTGATTCCTCCGTGTGGCCCAAATAGAGCCGCCGAGAGCCGTGCCCAACTCCGAGGCTTCCTTCCCACCCTGTTTAAATTTAAATCTGAATCTTCAGAGGGAACAAAAATATTTTTTTTTTCCTTGAGTTGGAGCAACCTTTTAAAATCCATTTGGAATTTATGGTTTAAGTTTAAATGCCCATTAGAGCCCCCCCCCCCCCTCTTCTGTTGAACTGGATAGAAGATATACTGAATTGTGACACGATACCTCTAAAAAGTATTTCACACATACACACACTATCTTACACATTCACTAGTCGCCCTTGGGCGTTTCCGCCTATCTCCACCGATGCACTCTTTCATCCGTCATCATACATCCATCATAATTCATTCTGAGAGCCTCTTAACCGTCGGCAAGTGAACGACGTTGCCCGTGTGTCACCCCGTTGAGGTGGGGGGCTCTCCTCCCTTGCTGCAAGAGAACGGAATTTCTAATTTGATTCTAAGGTCCTGAATCAACTAAAGCTATTCTTGAGTTTATTTGCACCAGGATAGCGATTACTAACTATTTATGTTGCAGGTACTAATTTTCTACTGGGATAATACTGAATTTTATCTTTTAACCTTATGGGGCCATTCATTAATTACGTAAGGACGTTTAGTCATTTTTGACCCCCCCACTACCCCCATATAAGTATACATAATATTTCTCGAACCTCCCTCCCCTTTCTTAGGTAAGACTTTATCTCGCTCTAATTTTATCAGTTATTTGTTTTTTACTTTCTCTTACCTATGTATATATGTAATATATATATAGAGAGAAAGTATTGGATTCATGTCAAAAATTCGATGTCGAGATTTTGATGGATCTTCACGTTTTGAGGTCCCCTGAATCCAAAAAAGTGGTTTTCGCGACATGGTCTGTCTGTGGGTGGGTGGGTGGGTGGGTGGGTGGGTGTGTGTTCAATTTTAAGGATGAAGGAATTGAGCTACGAGGTTGAAATTTTATATTTAAGTTAAACACCCCCGGGACCGGAAAAATAAGCTTTTAATCAAAATCGGCCAAAGAGTACTAGTACTTTACTGATGTACTTTTTCAATTTTTTTCGATTTTCTCAAAATTTGCTCCAACGATTTTTTTTAAAATTCAAAAATCAATTATTTTTTAGATGCTCTTTAAAATGTATATTCTCATTTTGCGATTGAAATCTTCTGAAGACCACTTTACTCTTGTGTTTCATAGGAAAGATAGGAAAAATGGTTGCCATGGTAACAAAATATAAATATTTTCCCATACTTATAAATTTTACATCTGAATTCAAATGTACCGTACTGTCGGGAACTAAATATATTTCGACACAAAAAATCTGGTGTGACAAGCACAGTGCACAACTTTCGATTACCGAAGGTAAGAGAAAGTTGTGTGCTGTGCGCCAGTCACACCAGATTTTTTTTTTCAATAAGCAATAATAATTATTAAAATAGAATTTAAATTACATTGTACGCTATAAAATAAAGGAAACTATTGGGAATCAAAAATGAAATTAGATTCTTTGTATTGAATTTTGATTCAAAAAGTATTACGTAAGAATAAGTTTTACGGCCCTCCCCCCTACATAAGGACATGTAGAGATTTTCTTAACCCCCCCTCCCCCTCAAGACCCTTACGTAATATATTTACCGTCCTTTGTAGGTGTGTTGTTTCCTGATCTCGAAATATGTATTCAAATTTGGTTTGAATTTTATCCTTTCTTTATATATAATACTAGACGTAAAGCCCCACCTTCGGCGGGGCTTTCCGTCTATCCAGGGGACTGCGCCCCCTGGACCCCCTTGCTCGCCTTCGGCGGGCAAGTTTATTGCCAATTTAGGATATGCAAGGCTCTTGAATTCAAGCGAGGGTACCGGATGGAGACAGCAAAAGGGTCTATTACTACTCTATTCTTTTTTATTTTCAACTGGTTGCGTAGCTCCTCCCACAGCCCTAGTCGTATACCTGGAAAGCTGGGACTCGGAGTTACAAACTTCCTCTCTAATTTCCAAGTCAACTTCCCTTTTTTAAGAAATTTGTTTACTATGTTCCTCCCTGGTTCATATATGTGTACTTAATTCATTCAATAGATTCATTGAAAATTGTGGATTTCCATAGAACATATACATAATATAGCCTACATACCGGTACATACAAACATTTTTCCCAATTCATTTTTATAATATATAGATTATTTTAAAAGTTAATTATTCAGTAACTTAAGATTTTTGTGAATCATATCCTTTCCGGGACTCTCCCCGGTACACAGACAAAAAATTTACGCGGATATTTTAGAATTCAAAATGTAAATAAATAAAAAATCGTAAACATGGGAAATAAATGGAATTGAATTATTGTTTAAAAGAGATTCCTCTAAAACAGTCTTTCTCAAAGTGGCGATAACGACCCCTTGCTGCCGCTGGAAACCTCGGGGGGGGGGGCGGGGGGGGGGGGGGGGGGGGGGGGAAGTAAAAGGCGCAGAAAAAATTAGTGGGTGTATTAGCGGTTAGAGGGGCGATAGCTGATTTGTAATTTTCTTTTTTTTTTTTGTGATTTATTTCGGCGAGCCTAAAAAATAATAAATTCTCATAGACGATACCTCTGCTCTAATTTTTAACATGAGTCTCTATTTATGTTAATGTGTTTTATTTTTTGATCATTTTTTTTTTTTCTTTAACGTTTTAACGTCATGTTACAATTTCTCGCCCAGCCAGCCAGCCAGCCTGCCATGTCCACACACAACAAATTCCAAATCTCTAAAGTAAGATTGAACGCCAAGATTTCAAAGTCATTTTTCATTTCTAAGGCAAACAAAATCCAGAGCTATCAATAACTTTTAGCTCACTCCCCCGGAGACATTTACAATAACAACAAACTGTTTGGATATAATAAATTTAACTTTAACTCCAACAGGTATTCGGTAAATTAATTTATTAGGGCGCTATGCTCTTAAATTATAATTAAATGCTAAAGTTTTTTTTTTTTTAATATTAGCAAAAAGCCATTTTAAGTTATAATTTATTAGAATTGAGAGCTAGCTAATAAATTTAAAATTGATCTCCAAAAGTTATAGGCCAATTAAAAATACAACAACAACAACAACAACAGCAACAAATTTGAAATCTTTAATGCCTTTTACAAAAAAATAAGTTATTTAAAATCCGTGATAGAGAACTTTATTCGTTATATCGTTATCTCTTAATTATATCTTATCTATATAGGCCTACGTACTGTATATAATAAATGAAATGGGAAAAATAAATGTGTGTATACGAGTATGTTCTATAGAAATCCACAATTTTCAATGGATCTATTTGAAATTAAGTACACATATAGTACATGGACCAGGGAGTAAAGTAGTAATAATTTGAATCTCTTAAATATTTTGGAAAAAAAAAAAAAATTAATTATAATCAAATTTCTTCAATATGGGAACACAAAATCAACGAGTTGGCTAGGAAATTAGAGAGGCAGTTAGTAGCT
>JAKCPI010010150.1:0-16882 GCA_023213315.1 Euborellia annulipes
CCTGGATAAAGCTGAAGCTGCTTGTGAAAATGTTGATTATTCGTATTCCGAGTGCTTCTCTATCTTATCTTTGACAAAATGTCTTGTCTTTTCTCTTGTCAAAATCACACTTAAATAATGGAAAATAGCGCCTCTATTAATCGAACCACTCGATTTATGATGGAAGGCGTTGGAGCTCGAGTTATTCGCGGTCCAGATTGGAAATGGGGAAAACAGGTAAACGTCCATTTTGCAAAGATTCATTAAAACATAACCTCAAAATCTTCAATCACTACTTATTTTCTATTTTTGTGATTTTTTTTAATTTTTAGGACGGTGGCGAAGGTCACGTTGGAACTGTCAGGAATTTTGAATCTCCAGAAGAAGTCGTGGTCGTATGGGATAATGGTACTGCAGCTAATTACCGTTGTTCAGGCGCTTATGATCTTCGAGTACTCGATAGTGCACCAACAGGTGTTTTCTCACTTTATTTTTATTTACTCTTTTATAAACGCCCTTTAGAATGTATTTAAAATTTCCAAACACCGCTCTAATAAAATATCTAACAAAAAACATTATAATCGATAAATATAAGTATGTCTAAAACATTTTTATTTTTAGCATTTGAAATTTTTGTTAATTATCATCTTTTGATATACAAATAAACAATTAGAATATTAAATTAAAAAGAAATCTTTCAATTGTTAAAAGAAATATATCACATTTTTTTTTTTACTTTTTGATAGGGTCCGACCGAAACAAGATTTTCAGCCAAACCGAAACCGAATATTCGGCCTCAATCTTAGTTTCGGCCGAAACCGTAACCGGAAACTTGTATTTCCTATAAAAAATTCATATCATTTTACCTTTTTTTTTTTTTTTTTGAAATTTTTTTCCGCCCTGCGGAAAATTTTTTTTCCCCTCCCTTGAAAATCATTTTACCTTTTTTTTAGGGAGACTAAATTTTTTCTCCCTCAAGTCCAAATCATTTGACCTTTTTTTTGCATGCGAGTCTCATTCCATCTTTTCAGACTCAGCTTTCGCCAGCCGAAATTGTTGGTTTCGGCTACTTTTTGGCCGAAACCGAAACTACGGCCGAAACCAGGATTTTTGGCCGAAACCGTAACCGAAACCGAATATTCGGTCGGTTCCTACTTTTTGACTTCTGTCACCATAATCATATATATAACACCATATATATAATAATTATTTTGAAATAGAAATTGATTTAAATCAGTATTCTCAAGATGGAGCTCGAATTAAAATGCCAACAATGGTTATCATTGTTAAATTATTATTTAAACTTGACTCGTTTTATAAAATTTATTGCGAAATTTTATTTTGCAATTAGATTCAAGAGTTAATTCAAGATATTTTATGATTGAGTTAGAGACCAAATCGTTGTGATTTGAAATTGAAAGAATGGTTTACTTTCAAATAGAAGTGAGTTTATATTTTCCAACAATCACACATTATTCTTCTGATTGTTGCTAACAATCGTTTATTTTTTTATTTTCCCTGAAACCATTGATAATCAATTCCGTTCAAAGCGATGAAAATCAGGGGCGTATATAAGGGGGGGGGGGGCGAGGCCCCCCCCCCGAAATTTCCCAAACACATATACATATATAGGGATATACAGACATCAGCGCAACAAATTTTTCCGCAGGATGGAAAACTTTGGTTCCGCAAAAGAAAAAAAATGTTCTGCAAAAAATTTCGTGTGAAAAAAAATTTAGTTTCTTAAAAAAAAAAATTTTCCACAGAAAAATTTTTGAGTTCGGCGCCCCCCCCCCCCCCCCCGAAAAAAATTTCTATATACGCCCCTGATGAAAATATTTCTAAAATATGTTGGTTTTAATTAATTTAGAAAACAGAATCCTTTGCTCCAATTATTATCAAATTAATTTTTTAAAAACAAATGTTAAAATTTACAAATTTTCAGTTTTGCTTACATGTAAGCTAATTAATTAAGTCTTTTTAAAAAATTTATAAATATAAACTAATTTTTATTTAGATATTTCGGCGGGGAGAGGAGGGAAGTTGGATTGTACCCCCATATCCACCGTCTTCGACCTTATTGTTTTGCAATATATCAAAACCTAATGCAAAAAATCTTATATTATATTGAATGATTGTTTTACAGGAGTGAAGCATGATGGGACCATGTGCGATACTTGTCGACAACAACCTATATTCGGGATTAGATGGAAATGTGCCGAGTGTGGAAATTATGATCTCTGTTCTATCTGCTATCACGGAGACAAACATCATATGCGACATAGATTCTATAGGATTGCAACACCAGGAAGCGATAGGTATTATAATAATATTTTAATCACTTTTGTTATATTTAATTTATCTCTGTTCATATCCATCTCTCGGGATTGTTTATCATCTTTAAACGTATATATATGATTCTCTTTTGTTCTAAAACAAAGGGATTCAACATCCCTTTCAAGCAAACTCATTTTAAATTAAAATGTTTTTAGGAGTTTGGTTGAGCCTAGGCGAAAAAGCAAAAAGATTGCAATCCGTGGCATCTTTCCGGGAGCGCGCGTTGTTCGTGGCGTTGATTGGCAATGGGAAGACCAGGATGGAGGGAATGGTCGTCGCGGGAAAGTCAACGAAATTCAAGATTGGTCAGCGGCCTCTCCACGAAGTGCAGCTTATGTTGTTTGGGATAATGGAGCCAAAAATCTCTATAGGGTCGGATTCGAAGGAATGGTACGTTTTGATAAACTTTCTGCTATTTCTTCGAGTTAAATAAAAAAAAATCTTTATTTATTTTCATAGGCGGATCTAAAAGTTGTGAGTGATGTCAAAGGCCAAACGGTTTATCGGGATCATTTACCTCTTCTAGGAGAAGCTGGACCAAGTGGAGGTCGAACGGGACCTCATGGATTACAAATTGGTGATCAAGTATGTCATTCTCTTACGTATTTATAAACAGCATCTAAATGTCCAATTTCAACACTCTAACCGCAAAAAATTATTTAACAACACACAGAGACATGCAATTTATTTTGCAATTGCAAGACTTCCTTCCCTTTATATATTCCCGTTTCCTTGACCAGGAGTGAAATAAAATTTGAACCTGAGCCGCCTTCAAGGATTATAAGCATACCTGCTTTATCCCCTGGGCTAATCGCCTTCTCAAATAAATAAGTAAATTACAAATGGAGATGGCTGATGAATAACTATATTCAGGAGATGATGAAAAGGCAGCCAAACAAAGAAACAAAATTTCAATTTTCTCTGTCGACGTTTCGAACCCTACTAGAGATCATCATCAGGACCTACAGTCAACAAAATTTATTCATATATTAGATTTACATAAACATAATATTATATCATTGTATAATTACATACAGATGGAATAGTCATAATCTTAGATTGATTTAGCTCGAATTGTGAAATTTTCTGTTGTCTACGTTGTTTTATATTATGTTTTATTTTGCCATTCCATTTTTATATATATAGATATGCAATTTTCCTTAAAAAATCCCTCAGTTTTTAAATCCTTATCTCTCATACTTTATCCTCTATTAAATTTAAACTAATCGAAGTTTCTTGAGAATTAATTAAATAAAGTTTTTTACTATTAAATCCTCTTTCGAAATGACCAACCATTAAATGATTTATAGATATTTTAATTATTTTAAGTCGTAGACAAAAAATTGAAAACAAAAATTATATTTTTATGTTTTTTTTTATTTTAGGTAAATGTTGATTTGGAATTGGAAATAGTTCAATCGTTACAAAATGGCCATGGAGGATGGACAGATGGCATGTTTGAATGTCTTGGAGCTACAGGAACTGTTATTGGAATCGATGAAGATCATGATATCGTTGTCACTTATCCTTCAGGAAATCGGTAAAATAAATCATTTTATACATATATCTTTTAATAATATAAAAGACAATCTCTGTCTGTCTGTCTGTCTGTCTGTCTGTCTGTCTGTCTGTCTGTCTGTCTGTCTGTCTGTCTGTCTGTCTGTCTGTCTGTCTGTTTGTAACGCATAGACTCCGAAACTACTGGACCGATTTTCATGGAGTTTTTTTTAATGGGTAGGGAATTTTCCGGGGGTGGTTTTAGGCTATCATTATATCGAATTAGGGGTAGGGAACCCCCCCTTTTTGGGGGTTATCAATTACCCCATAGCAAAGCATTGGAAAACAGGATCTAACTCGCTTTATGAAAATATATTTATCAAATCTTTAAAATGAAAAATAAAAACTCTTCCTCCCCCTAACAATTCGACATTTGAAAAGATTTTTCCGCTCTGCGCCCCCACCCCCCCTAAAATTTTATTTTTTTATTTTTCATTCGATTTTAATAAAATTTAAAATGACGCTTTCTTAGGGTGTAAATAATTGAAAAATGGTATTTTAGACATCAGAAAGTTCAATCACCCCCCCGACCCCCCCCTAAAATTTATTTTTCATTCGATTTTAATAAAATTTAAATGACGCTTTCTTAGGGTGTAAATAATTGAAAAATGGTATTTTAGACATCAGAAAGTTCAATCACCCCCCTGACCCCCCCCTAAAATTTATTTTTCATTCGATTTTAATAAAATTTAAAATGACGCTTTCTTAGGGTGTAAATAATTGAAAAATGGTATTTTAGACATCAGGGGAAAGTTCAATCACCCCCCTGACCCCCCCCTAAAATTTATTTTTCATTCGATTTTAATAAAATTTAAAATGACGCTTTCTTAAGGTGTAAATAATTGAAAAATGGGTATTTTAGACATCAGAAAAGTTCCAATCACCCCCCTGACCCCCCCCTAAAATTTATTTTTCATTCGATTTTAATAAAATTTAAAATGACGCTTTCTTAGGGTGTAAATAATTGAAAAATGGTATTTTAGACATCAGAAAGTTCAAACACCCCCCTGACCCCCCTGAAATTTATTTTTCATTCGGTTTTAATAAAATTTAAAATGTTGCTTTCTTAGGGTGTAAATAATTGAAAAATATATTAATCAAATATTTAAAATAAAAATTTAAAAACTCTTTTTCATAATTAATTAAAATACATTTATCTGGACAACTCTTAGTCATATCCCGAGACGCCGCCCGCCAGGGCCCACGGGGTAGGGTTGCCGAAGGCAACCCTACCGCAGCTAGTATATATATATTTAGAAAAGGTAAAGTCGGATGATTCGAATCTATTTTGCTTAGACTAGGAAAAATTCGTAAACAAGAAAGACTCTAGTACCTAACAGGACTGATATAGCGCAACTCTTTACCATCCCTATTTATTAGCGATATTTTTTAAAAATAAACCGATTCACACGAATTTATCCTAAATATTTGATCTAAGATGTGAGAGTGATCCATCAAAGCTGGTGTTTTATTCCTCTATTCAACGAGCAATGTATGTTTACAAGCACAGCAGTTCTCGAGAACGGCTCCAACGATTTTTTTCAAATATTAAATATATACTATTTCAGGTACCAGGCACTAGATCTCATTTTTGGGAAAATTCGGTTACTAGTACTTTATTGAGATGCCTTTTTAGTTTTTCCATTTTTCTTGAAATTCCCTTTACCGATTTCTTTCAAATTTTAAATATTTCCTATTTGCGGTACAGAAAATAAAGAACGTTTGCTCTCGTCTATGGGAAACCTCGAGTACTAGTACTTTACTTTTTTAGTTTTGAAAATGAAATAAAGACAAAACTTATTTTCGATCCGAATTATTTAATTTTCCTTTGTCGACGTTTCGGGGACTAAACGTCACCTATTTTCAGGAACTATAATACAAGCAATACATCTACTCAGAAACTTTTTCAATACACATCAATCACACTCAATAGACAGAAAGACATTCATTATAAATACCACTCTACTTACAGAATATGTAGGCCTATTGCTAAAATTAAAAAGTTTTTTTTTAGATGCACTATTTATTGGGGACGGAGTAAATTTAGCCAATAAAAAAGAGAATTATTTCAAATCTTTTCTAAATTTGAATGTTTTTTTTTTCTTTTTCAGTTGGACATTTAATCCCGCGGTTCTAACAAAAGTGAATACTCCAAATGTCACGACTTCTGTAACACACAACGAAGCCTCTTCTTCAATTCAATTCAGCGTTGGCGATTTAGTTCAGATCTGTAATGACTTGGAACGTATTAAATTACTACAACGTGGTCATGGCGAGTGGGCAGAGGCTATGGCACCGGTAAATATCCCTTTTTTTTTTTTTTTTTTTTACTCATTATGATTTATTAATTATCATTTCTTTGTTTCTTAATAGACTCTTGGTCGAATTGGCCGAGTACAACAGATTTATCATGACAACGATCTTAAAGTTGAAGTGTGTGGTACTTCATGGACTTATAATCCTCTTGCTGTTACCAAAGTGGCGTCATCTGATGGTTCAGTTCCTGGAACAACTTCTGGAGGTAAATATACTATTTGCAAAAAAAAAAAAAATGAAAAAAAGGTTCGGTGGTATTAAACCAATCTTTCTAAAAACATATTTAAACTAGTAACAAGGTTCGCCTTCGGCAAGGCTTCGCCCCCTGGACCCCGACAGACGATTTCCTAACAAAAGATGACCAGAGAGTTTACTCGTGTTTTTAATACACTGGTGCAGTACCCGGCAGTCTTATTTCATCATAACGTGCAAATGAACAGACTGAGGATGAAGTAGGTAGAACGTAGTCCTTTAACAAGCACATGTGGAATTCCACATACAAGTGAATGGCGGACATTATGTAGGCAAAATCTTCTTTGAACGTCCTCATGTTCCTTTGCTTTTAATGTGTTGGGATTAAATAGTAACATCTGTACCTCTGGATTCATTAAAAATATATAGAATTTTTTATTGTTTCGTCTATACTACCACCTCCTAAAATATGTACTATTCTTCCTGATACACCCTGTATATATATATATACATATCACCTCCAATAAATGTCAGATTTAAACATTTTGTTATTCCCTAGTCATATAAAACACTAATTATAAATCGATTTATTAATTCCAGAACGACTCTCTGCTCTTTTGAAAAAATTATTTGAAACTCATGTGTCTGGCGATGTGAATGAAGAATTAGTAAAAACAGCTGCAAATGGAGATGCCCAGAAATGTGAAGAATCTCTCCAAAGACCAGACGCTCATGTTGATGGTGTATTTGCTGGCCATACCGCATTACAAGCAGCAAGCCAAAATGGACACCGGGAGGTTATTAAGATCTTACTACGATACAACGCGGACGTCGAGATTGAGGTGATTTTATATTTTGAAAAGGGAATATTTTATTATTTCCACCGTAAGAGTGACATTTTTATTTATTTTGAGTTCCAAAGCCCATATTTTATTTAAAATGTAACAAATTATTTAGTTACAAATGAATCCAAAAATAATTCTCTCTTTTGGGGTTGGAGAATAACAACCAGCAGTTTAATAATTTATTTGACTGCCAAATAAAGGACGTCAGGTGGAACGATTAATCTGCTAGTTGTTATTCTCCAACCCCATTACTCTACTCATCCCATCCTACTATATAATTCTCTCTTTTTTTAATGAATTTTATTAAATAAAAATTCTTAATTTCGGGTAAACTGTTATTTATTTGTATATATATTTGTACACATTTCGTCATTTGGCCTACTTCAGATACAATCATAGGACATTTAAATCTACATTCCGAATATATGAATTTATACCTGAAGAAGATTTATCTTGGAATATTGGAGATATAGTTTATATACAGTATATATATAATAAATCAAACTGTTTTTTATAAAATTTAACCTTTATTTCTTCAATGCTTTTTGACCGATCATTGTACAGAGAGGGACGATATTAAGTCCCAACCATGCATTTTCTACTTGTGATTATTTCATTGTTTTGAAAAAAATATATATATTTTTTGACGGAAACTTTCATGGTTCAAACCTTGAAAATTTCCAATAAAGATTTTCATTTTCTTTTATAAAAACAATGAAATAATCACAAGTAGAAAACGCATGGGTGGGACTTAATATTGTCTCTCACTGTACAATCAGAATAAATCACCTGTTCATCATTTTTATTATGTAATCCACAAAATAACTTCATCTGCATTGAAGAGGTAATTCAAAATAATTCATTGGAATGAAAACAGCAGGTTTCTTCTCCATTTCCACATAGAATTGAAATAAGTGTAAAGCAAAAAAGTAAGTGATATTATCTCAAATGCAATATCCGTTTTTTTTTTCTATTATTATTATTTTCACTTATTTCAAAATCAACGAACCAAAATCGATAGGCTTGAAAGATGTTAATTCCAATTTGATCAAATTTTAAGAAACTAATGCTTTCAAATCACATTTATTTATTAGGATAAGTAAATAAATGTTATTTTCTAAACAATAGAAAAAGTAGCATATATTTATTTACAAAGACTTTTTTATCCATCTTCACCTACTTATACTATTTTATTTGTACATTATATATATATACATTCTGGAAAGCTTCCGCGACTGGGTGTATGCAAACTTCGGAAACTCCATCAAACACAAACACGATTACACACAACCAACTTCACTTACTAGATCGCTGGCGCATATATCCATTAACTTTGAGGAATGAGCCGTTGCTCGTTTAACCTCATATAGTTGAATATTTTTTGTCTGCTCCTTTACCAGAAAAAAAATTATTTTCATAAATTTGTATAAATGACATAATAAACTAATGAATTTATGTGTGGGTGATTTTGTTTCTTAAATTTTTTTCATCTCTTTTTAGGACAAAGACGGAGACCGTGCTGTCCATCATGCTGCTTTTGGAGATGAGCCTGGAGTGATGCAATTACTTGCCCAAGCTGGCGCTGATCTGAATGCCCGAAATAAACGTCGACAAACTGCTTTACATATTGCTGTCAATAAAGGCCATGTTGGTGTTGTGAAAACTCTTCTGGATTTGGGCTGCCATCCGAGTCTACAGGTCAGACAACAACAGTCCTTTTATTTTAACTTCCTCCTCTTTAAAACAAAAAACAATTTAGTTATTAACCCATTGGCCTTACCTTTTTTTCTTCCCCAAAGATTGAGAATTAATTTTCTTTGATTCTCCTCGAAATGGTGAAGCCCTTTGCTTTCTTCGTTATGCAATGAAGCAAAAGAGTTTAATTCTTCAATTCAATAAATAGAAGAAGTAATTATTGTACATAAAATGATTTCAGACCAACTTTTTTACATTCTAACTGACTTGGAACATCATAAAAAATCTTTTTTTATGAAGATTTTTATATATTTATTTAAATTTGACTGTTCTACTGTATTTTTTCATACAAATGGGTTCAGTTTTAATTTGCTACTACTAATTGATTATAGATCAGTTAAAGTAAAATTTACTGTACAGTGAGGGACAATATTAAGTTCCACCCATGCTTTTTCTACCTGTGATAATTTCAATTTATAAAAGAAGATGAAAATCTTTATTGGAAATTTTCTAGCTTTGGACCATGAAAGCTTCCATTAAAAAATATATAATGGAAAAAATATATAGGAAAAAAAAATAAAAGATTTTTTTTTTAAAACAATGAAATAATCACTAGTAGAAAACGCATGGGTGGAACTTAATATCTCTCACTGTACATGTAATATCACCAATTTATTTAATTTTCTTAATTTTCTAGAATTTATTGTTAGTTAACATATTTATTTCATTGCTTGTCAAATCAAGTCAAGTACAGTAAATGTGTGTGCTATTTCTCGCTTTTTCTTATCAATTTCTCGGTGAGCCATATGCAGAACACATGTTTTAAGATTAGTCTTCGTCGCTTTTGAACACGATGCATTTATCTGGTTTTTCCTTCTTGAGAATTAAATATCTTTATCACTAGTGTCTTAGTTGGGAATTTTTTCAAATGGTTTTTCATAGGTGATGTGAGAACTGTATTTTGATGTATATCAGAGTTTCGATTTTGGTCTAGAACACTGGGTATCACTTTAGTTTCTTGACAAAGAGGATCAACATCTACATATGGTCTGAAAGGAACACTTCTATAGTTTATAGTTTTAGTATATGGCTGCATCTACTCTCTTTTATTCACTCAGTCACATGTAACTCCTGAAGATGGGTTAATAGCCCGAAATATATCGAGTTAGAAATTCAATATTTCTTTCATTTACAACTTAGTGAAACCTCACATGTCCTAAATAATTTTTACTTATAAATATGTTTCACGGAAAACCTACACCACTTTCCCTCCAAACTTCTTTTAGTTGTATATTTCTTTTGTGAAACACATCTTTCGCCGAACATATTCATTTTATAATACCATTTCCTGTTTCCTTTTGGAACTTCTAAATTCAATTCAGGAGATGATCTCAAATATTTCTTGGGCGGTACAAAAGAATTTTCTAAAAATATTTATTTATACCATAAAATATCATTAATAATTTTAGATGATAGCACTCACCAGGACTGAATGTATTAGGAAAGGTGTAGACAGGCATTTAGTCCAACAGAAAAACAAAATATATAAAGTATAAGGGTTTTGTTATATATGTTTTTTATATAAAAAAATATATAATTTATTTAAATTTTTACTTCTCAAACCGCTGGTTTCGACCGCACTGCCTATTAATAATTTTACCCAATAGCATTTTGCTGACTTCTTAATGTGATCTTCTTCCCTCGAGGGATCGGCGCAAACCTGCCAAGATAACAAATACGTAGAAATATTTCATAATAGAATATGTGGATTATGCGGATTCACAATAACACCGATGCGCAATTCACGGTAGTCCTTATGAAAAAAGCCGATCTCATTAACATGCAAAGTTTGCCTGATGAAATTTGGAAGGTTAGACAATTAACTATTGGATGGGCAAGTGCAAATGTAAAAGTCAAGAGCTAAAGGTGGACTCCCTAGATATTACTAGATATCTGTATCTTATTAACTATCGATTGTCCTGAGGAAGGGCGCGATTTGCGTCCGAAACCTCGGCAATCGAAATAAAATTAGATAAAGATTGATTAAATTTTTGTCTGATTTCTTTGCTGGCTGCGTCCTACTCATATCTGTTACTAGATAAGTTTTTTTTTTAAATCCTTTTCGGCTTCAGAGACCATTTAGGAATTGAATTCATTTATAAATATATACAAATACAATGTATTGTTGGCTACCGGGGGAATTTCAACAAGGCCCGCGGGCTTGGTGTCTGGGTTAGCGTGCTGGCCTGGTATACCAAGAGTCGCGGGTTCGGCAGTCCGATGATTTTATTTAAGCCATTTGGATCAAATGGTAAACTGTTGCTCTTCTCCGTTGCCAGGTTCCCAGGCGAGTTTTTCTTTATAATAATTATTGTAAATTTTATTGCTTTAAAGATGACTATTTAAAAAATGATTTTGACCAATTTTATTTAAGGTGCGCGTCTCGAAAAACCGTTAAAACACGATTGACTCGAGGCGGCAAGAGATGGCGTTAGTGTTCCCCATAGGAATACAAGGGACAAATTGCATTTCATTCTAGACCTTCCAGCTAATTAATTAAAGGCAAAAAATTAATTATTTTTTAACACAATGATTACTCATTTAATTATCTACAACTTATAGAGCTCCTTTTTTAAATATCTTTTATTTAATGCGATTAATCTAAAAAATTTTTTTTTCGAAAATCAAAAAAAGGGCTTCTATTATTTGTAGATATTTTAAATAGCTTTAATTTAAAAAAATTTGAGGTCGATAGCTTTAAAATTGTGGCCGCTGGAAAGTCCCAAAATTAGCACCCCGTGACCTTAATTTATCATTTTGACTATAAAATTTCAATTCTTTTAAATAAAAATTATTTTATTTTATTTGTAAACACCTATATTTACTATTTTTATTATAAAATAGTCGCTCTTTTTATTAGAATTAATTGTCAAAAATACGGGAAATCGAGATTATGTTGAAAATACATGTTTTGAAGATATTTATATTTCTCTTTGCTGCTCTATTATTAAAAATACTGGAGATTTCATTATTAGGAAAAAAACTGACATATTTTACTTCTATAAAATAAATTATTGCACCACACACAACCCTTTTCCTATTGAATTTTAAATCAATTATGGATTCATATATTTTTTTTTTATTTCAATAAAAAATTAATATTCAAATCATATGACTAATCAAAAATATATTAGAGTTAGTGATGTGTTGTTTAGAGACCTCACTCCCCTCCTTTATATGAATATATGCATTTGCATTCCCTGATTAACATGATAATAAAACTCTATTAACGATTCATAATTATTTGTGATGAATAAAATAGAATTGAAATTAAAAAATAATAAAAACGAAGTCCGCATTGAGGGTAGATTTTTTTTTTATCTTTCAGCAGTTTTTTTTTTGAAGTTGATGTTATTATAAATACTTTTAAATTATTTATTTCCGAAATGGAATATTGGAAAGAGAAATGATTAGAGATAGCTGATTCCACACAGGGCTCATTTCTAGTGAGAATGTGGATGGCGATCACGAGTTACCCTAGCTAAGGCTTTTCTTCCTTTCCCTTTTCTTTTTTTTCCCTTTTTTATACCAAGCGTTAGTCCGTGAGACGGGTCGGGGGTCGGCTTGCTTTTCTCTCGGTCTCATTTCTTTTTTAATTAATTTTGCCGACCCCACATGGGATAAGGCCAAGATAGATGAAGATTAGAGATAGCTGATTAAAATCTCTTTGCGACAAGTTTTATATTTAAGTTGAATCCTTGAAAATTTTCATATTCAGAAATAACATGGGCGTAACTAGAGAATTTGGCTGGGGGGGGGGCATGGGACCAGCTATCCTCCGGGGGGCCTGGAAAGCCCCATATTTTTTCAATTTTTCTTGGGACAGGGAGCTTTCTGGGGGGGGGGGGGAGGCAGGAGTCTTCTGGGGGGGGGAGGGGGCGGCCTCCCGGCACCCCCCTAGTTACCCCATGGGAAATAATAAATAAAATTCAATCAATATTTATTATCGGAAATTTTATTAACATATGCAATTTTAAACAGTTTCGGTCATTCAGTGAAACTTCATCAGGCTTAAAATATGAATAAATAATTCAATGTAATTAATCAATCACAGTTTGAAATAATTTAAAAATATCATTCTGGTGAATATCTATAAATTTTGGAATCAATCTTTCACTAATACCGTATATTAAAGAGAAAAAAAAACTCTTTTTTTTCCAATTGTTTTTTTTTCTTTGGTAAGGAAAAAATTTCTTTATATTTGGGGACCTATTTGTCTTCTTAACCAATTAAAAAAAATTTTGAAAAAAAAAAGTTTTTTTCTTTTCTTTTCTTTAATCAACAAAAAAAACAAAAAAAAAAACTAATACTGTATATCTACTCAAATAAAATATTTTCTTAATATTAGATAGTTTTTTGTATTGATTCTTCAGGTTGTTAAAATTGTCACATAGGGGAAGTCCGGCGGGGGGGGGGGGCAGAAAATTCTTGTGATCCAAATTTTTTATTCACTTTTGCTTTATAAAATCGAAGTTGTGGGCTTTTGGTTTTTTAAACAGTTAACCAATTTTAATGATCTCCTATCAGCTCTACCTGCGCTCGACTATGTTTTTTCAAGAGATCTAATTGAACATTTTATGTCATCTTTTTCTAACTTATACAATGACTTTTAGTATTCTACAAAAATTTAATAAGAAATTATGCTTAATTTTACCTTTTGAGAAGGTTAAATTATAAAAAAAACTTTCCGAGGAAGAAACCTTCAAGTTGAAGGGGACTACAAATCCCTAGGCCCCCCGGAGAATGGGACCAATGCCCCTCTCCCAGCCAAATATCCTAACTACGCCCATGGTTATAAAATGATGTTATTGGCATCCCCCAATAGTTTAATTATTTCTATTTTACGAGACAAATAGCCGAAGGGATAAAGTGTCCAAGCTTATACGTAATCCTGAATTGGAAGACAACTCCGTTTCAAATTATACGCTCACAGTAATATCACCTTCCTCTGAGGAAGGAAATGGAAACTCACCTGAATATATTCTCAAGAAAGTTATGACATCAGTCTGACATTAATAACTCGAGAGAGAGATTTTTTTTTTCTAATTTTGTATATTTATTCTACAAATTCTTTCTTAGGGATTGTTAACTTTATATTAGTGAGAATGGACAAAACTATTAGTTTCGGAAAAGGACTAAAAAATAATATAAAGAAAATATTTTTACAAAAGTGCTTTTACTCACACCAGACTTTTCTCTTTCGCCTGTTGCTTATGCATCCAAATATCAAGATTAGAGCATCGGTTGCCTAATTTTCAGGCGGATCTTATAATTCTCAAACTATTCCGATGTTTGTAATCCAGCGACGGCATGTTTCTCCTTGTCTTACAAGTTAGTCCAGTTCCTTATTCAAATCAATGATGCGTGAAATAAAAATCTGGTGTGACTGACCGCACAGGACACAACTATCTCTTAATTGTTATTTGAAAATTGTGTTCCTCGCTGATTTTTTTATGTCGATATAGGCCTATATATATATATATATTTTCAGGTAGTATAATAATTTATTTATTTATATATTTGTCTCCCTTCCCTATTGCTAGGCTTTGGGGTTGTTACATACATTTACGTATATATATTACAACATTGATTCACAGCGGTGCAAGAAGGCCACGAAGGAAAGTTTCACATTCTCCTCGTTTCCTCTTTTCTCATTTTCTCTCCTCCTCCCCTCCAGCCACTTCAAAATTTCCAGGAGATCTTCATCCATCTTTGGTTCTTCCAATGTCTCCGAAGTTCTTCCCTGTGGTTCCCTCGATCGGCCTCGCAGCACATAAGATGTTCGACTGTCTCGTATTCGATTCCGCACACTCTACACCTCAAACCTCTTTTCCCCTTTTCGAAAAGCGCCAGGTTTCCGCACCTTGCTCGGGCCCAGAGTCTTTTATTCTCTTCGCATGCTTTTTGTCCAATCTTCTTTATCTGCTTACTGGGATTTGTCTATCTGGCTACAATTCTTCTGGATTATTTGTTCCAGTCTTCTCTCTAGAATATTCCCCATCTCTTCTATTTTCTCAACCTCTTCCATTTTTTCTTCCATTCCAGACAGATTCTGGGTCTACCAATCTTCTCCAGTTCTCTTTTCATCTCCTTTCCCCATTGCCCTTCCAGGTCGTTCTCCATATCTCTCAGAATTTTATTAATTAGTATCTTAGGTCTTTTTTGACATCTGAGGCGGTTTAGACACACACAAACAGACAGACAATTTCGCAGAACACGCTCAAAACGGGTATTTCCATCAAAAACTTGATATCTAATTGGAAAAGGAAACGGGAGCATATATCATCATTATTAGATACAACTTTAGTCATTTAACTTTTAAAAAGTTTTATCAAATTCACAATATTAAGAGAGAGAGGGGGGGGGGTGAAGGAATTAAAATACAAATTAAAAGGAAAATAAATTATTAATAATCCTTATCAGAATTTTAATACAATATTTAAATTTTAAATCAACTCGTAAATTTACTCTCTCTTTTCTCTCCTACTCAAAGAGGGGAGAAAAAAATTTAAATTCATTTCAGAAATTTAATTCCCTTCTTCATTACTTGTATCTTCAGAATTTGAAAACATTTGTTGGTTTATTTTTTCTTAGTAATTAATAAAACAGAAAAAAAAGGTCCTGAGGATGGGTGACGTATAGTCTCCGAAACGTAGACATAAATAAATAATTGCTGGGGCGAATTGAGTCTCACCTTCCTTTGTAGGCTTTCCTCCACACGATTATTTTTCTGATAATTTCCCCTCTCGGCAGCTGAGGCCATTTAGACGTTGATTGTAGCTCTTTGTTGCCAGATCTGCAGAAATCGAAATCGATGTAGAATTTCTATTATACTTTAGTACATATTACTACACAGATTATTTTCTGATTTGTGTTTGTCGAAATTAGAAAACAAGAAAAAAATTGCGTCATCTAGAGGGTCCAGTAAAAACAAAGTAGTTTGTGTGTGTGTGTGTGTTGGGGCGTTGGTGTTTGATTGTGATCAAAGTTTGAACTCATAAAGCAGATCTCAATTTTAATAAAGTTGATTTACGTTCCATATTAAACAAGAAGAAGAAAGTTTATTACTTTGAAAGGGAAAGTATTAATAAATTGTTTTAATTTAAGTTTCCCCCCCCCCCCCCCCCGAAAGTTTTTCCTTTTTTTTAAAGCCTTTTCACCATCTGCCTTTAAAATATCTATTTATTTACTATCCAGGTATATTTTATTTATTTATACCTGTCGATGTTTCGATCTTACTTTTTTAAACTAAATTAATTGGAAGGTTAATTTAGAAAAATTGGGTGGGAAGCGAACGATTGACTCCTCATGAGGCGAGATCTCTACCTCTATACTAAGGCCCAGAGGCAAAAAATTTACAAAAAGATTTTACCAAATGATGGATAAAAATACAAAAGGAAGGAAGAAGAAAAAATAAATTAACTTTTCTTCGGTGTGGGAAGTTTGGTTAAGATTTACAAACAAAGTTTCTTTTTTTTTTTGCGATCGTCTATTGGCTGTTTGTTAGACTTCTAAAAGAAGAGAGAACTTAGAAAATTAATAACTTTTTTTTCTTTCTCTTTGGAAAATCGAAAGGCTTTCCTTCCGTTGCTAAGAGAGACTTTTTTTTCGAGAACGCCTGAAGCGAATGGTCTAAAAATATATATAATAAATTATTATTTTTAAAAAATATAGAGTTGTTAACAATTAAGGGGCGCGTCTCGAAAAGCTGTTAGAAAGCCATTTAATACCGAGTTACTCGAGGCGGCAAGAGATGGCGTTAGTTTTCCCCATAGGAATACAAGGGATTTATTCCATTTCATTTTTTTAAATATTTTTAGTGTGAACCAGTCTTATAGATCGTAATCGTATAAACGGTAGACAAATTCTTGGTTAAATAAAAGATGTTGGTTTTAATTTTT
>JAKCPI010010151.1:0-16028 GCA_023213315.1 Euborellia annulipes
AAAGGTGAAAAAATTCTTAACAAATTTTATATACAAGTTTTTTTTTTTTCTAAACTCAATTGTTAGCGAACTACATGCATTTAAATTTAGTGTAATTTTTCTTTACATGTTTAGTGCAACATTTAGTTTACTATAACTGGTTAACTATCGTATTTAGAAAAAATTCTTTTTAATAAAACTAATCAAAAATTTCTTCATCTACACAAATGATAATAACTATTTTTATGCTAAATCTCATAATTAATGAGTTTTTTGCATTTTATAGAATTATTATAATGACTTAAAAGTTATTTAATAAACGTATAGAGTATTTAATAAACTCTTATCTCACTTTCTTTATTCTATAATAAAATTAAAATAGTTTAGATTCCCACTCACCTTTGATTTCTAGGAAAATTCCACAAACTCATAGCAAATATAGAAATAGCTTAGTCAGAGCAAATAAAAGCTTTGCTTTGCAAAAGGATTTTCAATGGAATTCTTAGTAATTAACCAACTAAATTTCTAGAATATTCAATTATATCTTGTTAGTTGAGATCTGTTGGGATAAGAGAATAAAAAAAAAAAACATCAGGTGTCTGATTAAGGTTGTTTGGATAGTACCTCGTAAGTCATAATGGAATCTAATTTTTTTTTTTTAATAAAATTAAAATTTGAATGCCAAAATTCCTTATTATAATTTAGTCGTGACCTATCAGAGTTTTAATTAATAATTTAATTACCATAATAATAAATGAATAACGTTTGACTCAAGTATTTCTTTGCATAATAAAGATCTGGCAACATTTGCATTTGACAGCTGATTATTTTAAATCTTAAAAGCCTTCAATTTATTTTATTTAATATATTACAATGATTAATGCAAATCAGTTTAAACACAATGGACGATTTGCTAGAAAAAATATCGTAAAATGGAAAAAAAATGTAACTAACAGCGAGAAATGAGTATGCGACGTTGCCAGACTAGTCTGAGTCTCGTGGCTTCCTTTTTTTTTAAATATGACTGACTGTCATTTTCGAGAATTTTTTGACTTTCATGCTAAAATATCTTTAAAAGCCTTCGGCAGAAACTTTTGATTATATGTTAATGTATTCCTCGGAAGTGAATTGATAAAATGTAAGTTTTTTGTTTTTTTTTTATCTATTGCAGAGGTGGCTATATAATTCGATATGTGTGAATTTCGTCGACATTCCCCATAGACTACATGTTAAATTTCAATCTTTTAATAATTAATTACACGATAACCCTGCGTCAGATCTACTTCAAAATTTTATTTTATAGGTATGTGATAGTGATTAATAACATATGAAAAAATTAGCTTTTAATCTATTAAAGTGCTTTAATGTCCGAACAACCATAAGAGGATTTTATTCCTAGTTCTGATTTAGAATAAAAATAATTAGTAAATAAAGAGAAAAAATTTTTTTTTTTATTTTTACATGGTAAAATGGCCGATTTTGCTTTCGACCAATCAGCATCTAGCCCATGTATGGCCAGATTAAGTGACTATAGCTTATATGTAAATAAATTTGAACTAGTTTTTTTTTTTTTTTTTTTTTTTTGTCGATATCAATATTTATAAAATATTATTTCAATAAATTCGTTAATAGAGGATTAAATTTGATACATGCTTTTAGGAATAAATAAAACACAAACGAGAGAGAACAAACTCAATCAAAATCTGTCGATTGACAAATAGACAGCCGGAATGCAGAAAGAGAATTTAATTATTATTGTAATATATTGCTTTTATTGCTAAATACAATTCATTTTAATAGAAATGTCATCAATAGAGAGATAGAGAGGCACTTTATTGATATTACTTTTTATCCGAAATATGATCGGATAATCGACACACTCATCTAAACACTTACAAGGGGACGGCCAAGTGAGTATATCACGGATTCGTTTGAAAAAAATTGAGGTGATACTTTGAGCCAAAAAAAATTTTCACGTGTTTCGGCGTTTTACTCCATAGAGCCCTGATTGGCCAAAAAAAAATAAATAAATACCGAAACAATTTTCGCGCTTTCAAGTAGTTTCTGTTTGAAACATTACGTAACAGTCAGCTGTGGCTAGGTTGGTAGCGTAGCCGACTGGTAAGTATGTGGTCCCGGGTTCAAACGACGGAGTAAGCAATTTTTTTTTTTTTAATCTTTTTATGTTATTGTAACAAACAATATATTTAAAACTGTTTCATATTTTTTTTTTCATATTTTATTATTTTTTTTTAGTAATTAAATTTTAAAATTTTTTTAAATATCCTTTATAAACTGCGCTAATTGTCGCCTACTTATTTGTTTTGCATGTTTTTATGACTTATATCACCCTACTTCGTGTGGGGTAAGTGTACAAGTAAATTAACAAAGTAAGTTATCTATATTCGCTTGACTACCTAATTTCTTTTATTAAATATAAGCAAATAAATTTTTTATTAATATCACGTATTTATTTAATTAATGGATTATTTTATGCCTTCTTTATTTCTTAATATATTTATATAGTGTAATAAATGATATTTTCTTCATGAATTTAAATTAAATTTTAATTTTAAGGTAATAAATAAACTCGAAAAACAATTTTAACAAAATTTTAAAATTTAATTACTAAAAAAAAATAATAAAATATGAAAAAAAAAATATGAAACAGTTTTAAATATATTGTTTGTTACAATAACATAAAAAGATTAAAAAAAAAAAAATTGCTTACTCCGTCGTTTGAACCCGGGACCACATACTTACCAGTCGGCTACGCTACCAACCTAGCCACAGCTGACTGTTACGTAATGTTTCAAACAGAAACTACTTGAAAGCGCGAAAATTATTTCGGTATTTATTTATTTTTTTTTGGCCAATCGGGGCTCTATGGAGTAAAACGCCGAAACACGTGAAAATTTTTTTGGCTCAAAGTATCACCTCAATTTTTTTCAAACGAATACGTGATATACTCACTTGGCCGTCCCCTTGTTAGCCTAATTTTGCCACAATTTAAAATATTTGTTTGTTTTTTTTCACTAGAGAAAATAAAAATTTGATGAAATTTGAATCGGCTATAAAAAAAAACTAATGAATTTTTTTTTCAAAATTATGAGTTTATTAGAAAGATTGGACATTTAAGATGCGATCACACAGAGAATTTCGGGGGTCACAGACTAAAACTTGACTGGAGTGACGTAATCTTTCTTCTCTGTTATTTGGTATGTGAGTATGTTGTCGGTGTAAACAATATTTTCCATTTGAATGATACTTTATTCCTTCCCAGCAATTTATTTCTAAAAAATCTTTATAAAACTAATTATCATTATATTCTCCTTGGCTGCAAATCCATTTCCTTAAGATTTGAATTTTTTTTTTTTTTTTAAATCGACATTTCTAGTGATAGCCCTATTAAATGAAGAAGCTCCACATTAAGTGACCGAAACGTTGTATTTTGAAATGAGATTTTATATTGTTTTTTAATATAAATATGGCCTTTGTAAGTTTAAGATTATTTTTTAATAAAAAACTTACTTTGGAACAGAGATGGGATAAACATGTCTCCCCTTGCATAATTTGACCAGATGTCAAAATGAAGGGAATAAATTTATATAGATGAATATTGATAAAATCATATCACATCTGGTTTATACATATATAAAGTATAATTCATATTTTTTTAAATAAACAGTATATCATATTTCAACAAAAAATTTTTACTTTTTTAAATGTGACAAGGTTATTTGCGGAATTGAAGTCATGTATAACTTTTCTCTCAACACTAAATATTTTCATCTAGATTGGATATAAAGAAAAAAATATCTTAAAAGTGTCAAGAGATGTATAATAAATAAAGCGAGAGAAAGAGTTTGTGCCTTACAGACACTTGAAAGAAATGAGGTCAATGTTGAAGTTCAAACGCGGATCGACAGATGGCAAAACGCGTCAATGACATCTCGCCTGGTGCTTCGGCAACCAAACTCACCAACTATTTAGAAAAGTAACTCATTAAGCTGAGATTCGGGAGTGTAAATATTTAAAAGACAAAACGGGATTAACGGATAGAAGCAGTGGTCCAGATCAACTTTGATACTATACTCTTCCAAAAAAAAAATAATGTTCCATAATAATTAAAGAAGAACAAATTTTTATAATGAAAAAAATAAGTGATTTTCCTACCCTTTTTGAACATACTAGGTATAAATTTGAAACTTTAAAAATTAAATTAATAATACATGCTATAAGTTTCAAAAATTTATTAAAAATTAACCTATTTAACACTTAAAAAATCATTTCCGATAATGTCGAAATGCTCAATAAGTGTTCAAAACGTTAATTTTTTTGATAACTTTTTGAAATTTACAACCTAGTGTTTTAAATTTAATTTTTAAATTTTCATATGTGCCTATATAATGTTTCAACTAGTTTTTAGTGACAGTTTAAACCAGCCAAAATTTCCTCTTAATCGCTCAGGGGCCCACAACTTGTGGATGGCGACCACGAGCTCTCCGAGTTGGGACAGGCAGTCCTTCAGTTCTTTGTATGTCTGTCTCTTCCTTCTTCTTTTCAACAGGCGTCAGACAGTGCGACGGGCCGGTCTGTCCTATTTCTTCCGGTCGCAACAACGAAAGTTAGGCCCGCCGACCCCGCATTGCGGTAATAGGGCGAGAACAGAAGAAGAAGAAGATTCAAAATTTCTTCTTAAATCTCCTCGACCACTCTAGTTTATCTAATTTCGCACTGAAGCGATTAAAAATGGCGTACAATTATTCTTTTGTGTAGAGAAAAATATTTTAAAAATAAACTTGTTTATTTACTCTCCTGGAAAGTTCGGAAAATTAGTATAGTCATGTTGCTTTTACAATGACAATACATACTCTATAGGGGTATATATTTTTTAATATAACTACTGTACGTTTCTAAAAGTAAAAGATTTTAAAAATTTTGAGAGGAGAAAAGTCTTCTCTCCCTTGATTGTTATGCTATTGTTATATTCTATATATTATGAATGTTTCAATAATACATCGTTCGGGATACATTGAACAAATTTCGATCCAACTCGAGGTATGAAGTAGTTTCAAGAAAACTCCATCCCCCACAGAGTAGACATAATACTACCATATCCTAATCTTAAGGTCTTGTGAAGGGATTCTGAGGTATTTAATGTATTTTAAATAAATATAGGCGGATAACTAAAAATTTAGAAGTAAACGACTAACCGTTTCCTCAAATTTAATTATCTCACCCTTTTTAGCAGAATTGGTTGGGATTCAAATTCCGAATTTTGTAACAATATATATTAATTCCATTTGGAATAATAAAAAAAACTATTTTAAACCAGAAGCTTGCCATAAATTCCCGAGAGCCTTTTAAGAGTCTCTTGTAAGCATCGCTCTACTACTTGCAAGACTGAATGCTAATGTTAAGTAAAATTCACTTTCACATTCAAGATCAATAATTATGACCCGGAAGTATTAACAGAGACCGAGCTGATTCTATTAATTTATTCGTCGATTTTTTTTCTTCCAAAGGTTAAGTAATAATTCACTTTTCAGGTCAGGAAAGAGCAACGAACGATCTTTTGAAGGTTACCTCGGCTTTTGTTCTCTTGTTATTTGCAATTTGTTTTAGTAGAGGCACAATAATCAAATATGTAAATGTAAAGCTTTATAAACAATAATATTCGCTTTATTTAAAACCAAAAAAAGAGGGGTGAGACTTTATTTTAATTAAAACCAACATAAAAAACGTCCAATTCATTTTATTTTTGAACAACTTTATAATTTCAAATTATAATGAGAAATCAGAATAAAGGCCTTCTGTGCAAAGGCGAAGTTAAGGGGAAGGGGGGGGTGAGAAAATCGTTAAAAAAAAAAAACTACTTTATTGTTACTTATTTAAAGAAGAATAAAACTAATTAATTTCAAATATAATTGTAATTAACAATGGGATGATATTTCTAAATGCATGCAATTCGATTCCTAGTTCAAAAATAGTCGTCGCCTGAAGGGCGGGAGGACAAAAGGGGTGCCTCTGGCGCATGGGCGGTTGTCCTTATTGATTGCTGGTCATGTTGTTGTCGTGTTAGTGTGTTGTTATTGCTGCCAGTTGGTTGTCAGTTTGGTATCCCGCGAACAGCTGACCACGTAAACAAGCAAAAAGTGAAAAAGTTTTTACAACTACCGATGAGTGACATTGTCCAAGAACAGTACCAGGGCCAGAGTGTCACATGCTCAACTGCTGTACTTTAATGTAAGTATGATTTTTGAACTTAAATAGTTAAGTCAGTCACGAGATGTAATCAAGTTCACGGACAAAAATTTAAAGGTGAAAAACAAACCAACTAATAATTAATACTTTCTCTCTCTATATATTTAATACATAGGGTAAGAGAAAGTAAAAAATTGAGAGATAGATCTAGGAATTGCATGGCATGATTGTTATTATAGATTTTACAACAATATTGTGAAAAAAATTGGGTTAGACGTCACTTTACTAGGACATAACATTTTATTGGTAACAGCCATCCTAATTGTCAATTTACTTTTTTTTAAATAAATAATTAGGGTCCGACCGAAACAAGATTTTCAACCGAACCCGAATTTTGGGCTCAATCTTAGTTTTGGCCGAAACCGTAACTGAAACTTGTATTTCCTATATAAAATTCATATCATTTTACTTTTTTTTTTTTACTTTTCCCTCTCACAAAAATTATTTGACTTTTTTTTTTTTAGCTGCGAATTCTCATTTTTTTTTTTTACTTTTTTTGTGAGCGAGTCTCATGCCATCTTTTCAAACTCAGATTTCGGCCGGTTTTTGGCCGAAACTGGTCGAAACCGTAACCGAAACCGAAACTTCCTATAAATAATAGATGACATGTTGAATACTCAGATAAATATATTTAGTAAAAAATTATCTATCCCATGTATATATTAATATTTTTTTTTCAATTGTACATTAATATTTAAAAATATTACAATACAAGAAAAACTACTGCCCAAAATATCTATCTTGTATAAATAGTTTTAGAGAAATTTCAAAATTTCTTTCTGTTTTAGCGTATTAAATAAAATAATCTATATACGATTATTGTACAATTGCAATGAAAATTATTAAATATCAATATTTATGAAAATCCGAATTAACAATTCCCACAGAAACTCTTCAAGGTAAACATTCAAGTGGAGTGTTAATGCCCGCTTAATGACGCTGGAAAATAATAAGAAATTTTATAATGTTAGCCTATATTTAGAAAACCTAATTTTTTTCTCTATATAAATGTATTTTGTTATATAATGGAAAACTTTAATGTGACAGCTCCCATTGATTTTCCTTAAAGGGAATAAGAAGAAAGAAGAAGAAATTATAATAAAGCTTGTAAGAAATAAATAAAAGAAAAATATTAATAATAGCACTAGCTACACAGCCCAAATCTGTTTTTTCGGTCGAAGGGGGATTTCTCGAATGTTGTATATTTTTTATTGAAAATTTCGAGATTTATGTATTGAAAGAGATAAACCGATAAACAAAAAAACTCGGATGGACTGAATATTAAGAATTATCTATACGAGGCTTTTTGTTTATATTAATAATATCTCTTTCAATACATAGCCTGCCTCAAAATTGCAGTATTTAACAATAACCATTTGCATGGGGGGCGTCAGTGGACGTAGGTTCTCCTCTATCATTATTAATCTCAAAAATTATGTTGAACAAAAAATATTAAATTTTATAACTGCATATTCATATAAGAAATAAGATCAAAAAATTAGGGAAAAGAAACCTAACAGTTTTTTTACATTCAACTACCATCAAATGAAATAGCGCCATCAGTGTCGATCATAATTATTATTATTATTTTAGTTGTTGATATTTAGAATTACTAAGTTAATTTGATTTTTTCTTTTTATATTTTTTAATTAGTTATAAGGATAAAAAAAAATCAGAAGACGAATAATATGATAACTTTAATAGGGTCATTACATGGTATTGAACGAAGTGAGTCACCTTGACATTCACCTGGAAGAAAGAGAGAGAGAGAGAGAAATAACTCGTTGCTCAGGTAATTAACATGACAAGTGTTTATTCTATAAGGAAAATGAAAGAAACCTAGCTACTCCTTAAAAGTAGACTGACAGCCATACAAGAATGATAAAACTAGTGTATTTTTTTTAAAGAACCATATTAATAACTTCTCGTTCTTTTTATATTAAACTCTTTTCTAGTTTAATAAAAAATGGGAAAAAAGTTAAAAAAAGCAACTCTAGTAAGATAAAGTTGTTGGTCGAGGGTCCCGTGACCTGATACTAGGGATGAAACGATACGAGTAAATACAAGTACATATTCGATACTTTTCTTTCGATACCAAGTACTTTTGGAATCGATACTTTGGAATCGAGTACCAAGTAAGTATCGGTCAGAAATACTCGTATCGATACTCGGTCCACGCGCGAGGAGTAGGAATAATATTACCTACATTTGTTCTTATCTACAATAGAAATAAGTGGAATGGTTTGTACTATTGTATTTTAATTTTTATTATTTGCGTGTTCAACAAGGAAACATCTTGAAAAATTATTATTTTGGGTAGCACCTCTAAAACTGAAATTTTTTCTTAGTCTTAATATTTTTTATTTTTTTTTTTCTCTAAGAACTTGATGTTTTATGGCTGTGGAGATTTAATCAAGATTCGCAGGGACTTTGAAGCCAGGAGATTAAATAAAAAACTTTTATTTAATTTTCTATTTGCCGACGTTTCGGTCTCCAATCACGACCTTTATCAGGGCAAGTATAGTCAATTATACACGATCTTAGGTATATATCAATAATATTCATTGCAATTAAAAATATACAATTTATTTTTACTTTGATATGTACAAAAATATTATCTTATACTTGCTACTCGGAGGTCTCTGATGATGAAGGCCGTGATTGGCGACCGAAACATCAGCAAATAGAAATAAAATAAAATATTTTTTCTTTAATCTCCTGGCTGCGAAGTTTTTGCTTATCTTTAATTGTACGAAAAAATTGACCGATACGAGTAAGTATCGATACTTTTCAATCGATACCGAGTAGGTACTCGATACTTTGCGACCGATACCAGTATCGAGTAAAAGTATAGATACCTCGGTGGTATCGTTTCATCCCTACCTGATACTAAAGGTAACATACTCATGCTTGAGAGGTTGGAGATTCTGGGTTCGGTTCCCTATGAGACGTTTTGGCCCACCAGGACATTCAATAATTTGTTTAAAAAAATAAAGTCAATGTCAGACATAGGCGTAGCCACGGGAGGGGGGGGATTTGGTGGTTCAAATCCCCCATTGGACTCAAGCTATGACTAGATATTTAAGCTCTATAATACAAAATACTTTCTCTCTATATATATTTCATATATCTTATTCTGTCCTCGCCCTTATTATTCTCGCGGTGCGGGGTCGGCGGGCCTTATTCTCTCTCTCCACCCCCCATCCAATGCTGTTGTCTCCGACAGGCCAAGCTCGGTCATATCTCTCTTGCTTTATAAAAAATTAAAGCCTATTAAAATTGATTAAATCTCTCAAATGAAAAATAATAAAAATTATTATAGAAATAAATTTATTATTTATTTTTCTTTAAGGGCTCGCTGGTGTAGTGAGCTAGGGTGTCAGCTTCTGCAAAGAAGATCCCTGTTCAAATCCTTGGCGTGCGGGATTTTTCATTAAATAAAAATATTTATTTAATGTAAACAAATCCTCAAGCAAGCCCTGGATTGGAATATAGGATCCTACCACAATAGCCCTCAGGCAACTCTACGAGGAGAGGGAGTTGCTGTGACATCCCGTCCTGTGGAAGGGACGTAAAGAAGGTTCCCTCTCAGTGATGCATTCTTCGAAAGGAGTAGGCTACACGCCGGTGCTGAGGGAGTCCCTCCTCAAACTAGGACATCCTCCATAGCATAGAAGAGGTTGGATATAAGGACCCGGTTGGAACCAGAAATAAGGATTAGTTCACTAGCTAGAGACGAAAGCAGAAGGAGGAGTTAGAGATAGGAAATGATGTAACTTCAGAGGGTGCCGGTAGATGGCTACGGCCAGAGGCCGGTTGGGTTTGAGGTGTGTGTCTTCGTACACGAAAGCACCTCGGGCAAATAAACGGGGATCCCGATAGGAATTTCAAATAAATAAAAATATTTTTCTTTAAAAATATATATATTGTAATTTGTATAACGTAGTTGAATAGGGGAGAAATCATCCTGAATCCCCCCATCAAAAATTTATGGCTACGCCTATGTTGTCAGTTGGTTGGTTGCTAAATTTTATGGGTTCACGACTCCCTTAATACAGGGCTATATTTCTAAATAAGCTAAAAAGGCTGCAGCCTAGAGCGGCAACAAATTCAGGGGCGACAGATTGGCAATTTATTCAAAAGTTAAAATGCAGTATTTCTGAGTTAATGATATTTCCCGTACGAATTTAAGAATAAGATAAGAAAAAAAGCCGAAAACACCAATACAGTCTATTATCCTTTTATTGTATAAAACAAATGTATTAAGCCAATATGAACTATAGAGAGGGCGGCAAATAGACTAGCTTATAGGCTGCATACTCTTAAATCCGGCTCTGGCTTAATATAGGCTATACCAGAATTTTTTCGAGGCTCCCTAAATCAAAAAATTGATCTCTCGGTCTAAATTGGTTGGTGGCTTCTTAAGGAGCTGCAGCATACAGTTAGTGAAGAAGTACTCTATGCCGTCGGTTATTTATTAAGAACACTTAAAAAAAATTTTTTCGACTTGCAAACTAGCCCGAAAATGGTAATAAAATGAAGTATTAATTTTAAATCTTCTTTACTGAGGGAATGATGATCTTCGGAGTTCACAAAATGTTATCTCGCTAGACTAAATTCACTTCTTGAAAAAATATAATAAATTTTTTTTTTTGTTATCTCGACTTCCTGGGCTAAAAAATAAATTTAAAAGAAATGAAATAAAGCCCAAAAACTCTCTCCTGTTTCTTTTGCTTTTCTCCCAGCAAAGGCATCTCAAATTATAATTTTTAATCTCTCTTAAACCATAGAGAGGGGATTCCATAAGTACCACTTAAGAATTCTTGGCACACTTAATATTAATTTTTTTTTTTGTTATTATTATTATCAGTTTTTCCGTGTGTCTATTATGTTATGAAAAATGAGATTAAAAAAAAAAGAAAATTAGACAACGCCCTTAATTTAAAATAATGTTCAGATTAACATACTTGAGTTTATTGATTCTAAACTTGGGCATCAGATAAAAGATTAAAAATTATCAATTCTAATAATGGTAAAGTAATTTTAAAATTTTTTATTGAAATTAAAAAAAGGTTTTATCATAAGCTGACCATATTTTCTGTTATTACTTTTTGTTATTATTAAGAGATCAAAAATACTAAATCTTATAATTATAATAAAAAAATCTAAAATCTAATAAGAAGAAACAAAAAATATATATGCTTATTTTCTTTTTTATAGCTTAGTGTGTTCGAGTATAATTAATATTTTTAATTTTATAAGGCTTTAGATTAACTAGTCTTGGAAACTTTACAGTAACCCATGCTCTCATATTCTGAGTTGAGCTTATGATAATAATGATAATTCAATTTTTTGTCTTTAAAAAAATAAATTATTTTATTTAAAACAATTAGTTAGCTATTAAATAAAGTTTTTATTTAAATAATTTAAGACACTTTAAAATAAAAAAAAATTTGTCAGGTGTGGGGTTCGAACCCACGCACTCATTGAGTACCAGAACTTAAGTCTGGCGCCTTAGACCACTCGGCCAACCTGACCTTAGTTCAGGTAGCCGATTCAGGCTAAAATATAGGGAGAGGCTAATGAAAAGAACCCCTTTTTTAATATCCGCAGAGAATAGATTCAGGGGGTTGAATGCAGGTCGCCGAGTGCCATTGATTCGCCCTCCGGAGCTAGAAATAGATTTCGACAAGGAGAACAAAAACCCAGATCAGCATACTAATCTAATTTTAAAACCACCCCTTCTATTTAAGAGTATCTTTTTGATGGCATAGCCACCTGACGTGTCCTAATTATCTAAACAAGCTAGGTCCAACCAATTTTATCGGGCTAATAAAATTCCATGACTATGAAATGGAGGTAATTTTTTTTTTTTTTTTTTTTTTTTTTTGTAAGAAAAACTTTTTAATAATTTAAATTTTTTATTTAAAAAAAATTTTATTTTCCACCCTATTTACTTTTGAAATTTAAAATCTTCATTTTTTTTTTAATTTTAAGTAGGCTATCTCCAGAAGCATATAGAAAAATTTTGAAAAATTTTGATTTAGAAAAAAGCAAAAGATAATTTCAAATCAATCTTTTAAAAAATGGACATTTCTGTTCTAGAAGTAAATATAACTTATATACTACGTCCCTATTTTTACTTTTTCTAATTGAATGGGTAGATAATAAAATTTCATCGCTAGGAAAGGGAAACCGACCCCCCCGATCACTAGCAGGGCCAAGATCTTTGCCTCAATAATTAGGGGCAAAAAAAATTTAAAAATGAGTAAATTGAAATTACAAACAGGAGTATATCCTTTCGAATAATAATAATAGTTGGAACTATTTGGGTTTAATAAAATTTCAACTTAAATATTTTTTTTCATCCTATGATTAAAGCCTATAAAGACCTTAAAGGCTATAATCTGATTTCTTCATGATTTTATGTAACATGATATAGAAAAAAATAAGTAGGCCTATCGATAAAAAACTTTTTTAAGGGCCGCCGAAAAAGTTCATCTGGGCAGTCGGTTGGATGTCTGGCCCCCTGGCTACGCCTATGATAAGGGTGCAAGATTTCATTTCGAAATTCTAATGAGAACTAGGTCAAACATAGTGTGACAGACAGAGAGACGGACTCTGTAATTATATATAGCCTACATCTTTTCTTCTTTCTTTATATATATAATTCTTCTGTACGTATGTATGTGACTGGAACTCCTCCTAAACGACTCGAACCAATTATGATGAAATTTTCTGTGTATGTTTGTGAGAGTCCCGGACAGGTTTTGTTTCACAAATAACAATAAGTTAATGAGTAATTAACCGTTAAAATAAGAAAAAAAATAAAAATTAGGGAGAAACAGTTGCCATGGTAACAAAATATAAATATTTACCCATGTTTACGATTTTTTTTTATTTATTTACATTTTGAATTCTAAAATATCGGCGTATTTTTTGTCTGCGTATCGGGAGAGTCCCTGAAAGGATATCGATTCACAAAAAATCTTAAGTTCATGAATAATTAACCGTTAAAATAATCTCTATATATAAAAATGAAAGGAAAAATGTATGTACCGGTATGTATATAAGTAGGTTAGTAGTGGGGTCCAGGGGGCGCAGCCCCCTTTAGGGCGGAAAGTTCCCGCCGAAGGCGGGGCTTTGCGTCTAGTATAGGTACCGAAATCTATGACTTTTCTAAAGTCTTCTCTTTATTGTATTGAATTAATCGTTAATTTTAATATAAAATATATTTCGCAATACTCCTTATTCTATCTCTAAAGGGTGGGATAAAAATTCATCAAGATCAAATTTCAACCCCTACTGACGTCATTTTGTTTGGTTTTGGATGACGTCAAACAAATAATGACAAATGGATTTTCCTCCACCTTTCTTTAACTTGATATAAAAGGAATTTTAATATAGGGCCTAAAAATAAGTATAAAAAGCAGGGTTCTCACCTGGGACCTTAATTGTTTAAAATTTTATTAACGATGTGTCATTATTTTTTAAATTTGCAAAAAAATTATAATGTCAATTTTCAGTCTTTTTTTCAATTTTATGAATATTTTCTATTTCTGGTCTCTTTCGCGAATGTTCTAAACTTTTTTTATAATTATTTTTTTTTATTTATTTGTTTTGAAGAAATTGATGGGGACCCGCTTCCCACCAGGACAAAAATTCAAATTTAATAAATATTTTTAATAAATACATTTTCTTCATTAAAAATAAAAATAAAAAACCTAATCACCATACAAAAATATTATTTTAGGCAAATTTTCAATAATAAGAAATATTTGTATTGAAATTTTTTGCGACCTCGAGTTACAATAGGAATCAAAGCCAATTCAAATTGGATTTGACTGTCAAGCACGAATTAGAAAATTAAAATACGCCTGTTGATATGCAACCAACATAACGATTTCTCGGTTTTGCTTTTACTTTAAATTAGAACGATCTCCAACATTTTTTTTTTTATTCCCAATAGAGAATTTAATTATAAAATTGCGGCTATAAGGCTAAGTTTGCAAAATTGATTTTAGTCTGGTAACCGTTGGCTCTAGTCGATATATTATTAGTAGCTAGAAAACAATCAATATAAAAATTAATTAATTATTCAGAAAAACATGATATCTTTAGAATTGTTTATTTATTGGTATAAATACTCAATAAGTATTTATATCAATTAATATTAAATATACAATTTAATTTACAAAATGTTTCAACAACAACCTACGGTCGAAAGTTTACATTTTATTTATACCAAGAAAATAAAATACCCCATAATAAAAGTTCCAGAATAAGAGGTTTGGTATCCAAATGGATTAAATAAAATCATCGGACTGCCTGGGATCCGAACCCCCTCGACCCGTGGTATACAAGTCAACTATGTCAAGTGCGAGGGCAAGTTTTTTAATTAATTTAAACAATTTCATAGCATCAATTTCTCCTATCTTTCCTATGAAGTACCAGAGTAAAGTGGTCTTCAGAAGATTTCAGTGGCAAAATGAGAATATACATTGTAAATAACATCTAAAAATAATTGATTTTTGAATCTTAATCAAAAACCATTGAAGCGAATTTGAGAAAATCGGAAAAAAACTGTAAAACTACATCACTAAAATACTAGTAATTTTTGGCCGATTTTGTTCAAAAGCTTCACGTCACGTTCCATGGAGGTGCCAAACCTAAATATAAAATTTCAACTTCCTAAGTCTTTTTGTTCTTGAGATATTTTGTTCATAGACAGGCACACACAGCACACGGACAGACCCTTCTTTCTTTGCCTTAATCCCGCGGTGAAGGGTCGGCGGAGGGGTTGGGGGCTTTTGCGACCGGGAAGGAATAGAACAGGCCCGCCCGTCGCACGGTCTGACGCCTGTTGAAAATATAGAAGGGAAGAGACTGACATTCAAAGAAAAGAAGTACTGCCAGCCCCAACTAGAGCAGCTCCTGGCCGCCAACCACGTACCCAAGACAGTGGCGTAACGTACGCCTCGCAGACCCCGCGATGCGGGGGGGGTCCCCGGACTCATGGGAGGCCCGGGCCGGGCCGGGCTAAAAAACCGTAGCTCCGATAAAAACGGAAAAATTTAGATAAAAAAAAAATAATGAAAATTTCTCTTTGTGAGGGCCTATACGGAGGGATATACGGTATTTTATAAATATTTTTTGTATGGTCTAATAATGGGGCCCTCAACCAAAATTTGCGGGGGGGCCCAGCTAAAAAACGTTAAGCTAGTGATCCACCAGGTGTGGCTCCTGAGCAAACACACACACACACACACACAGACAGACCATGTTGCGAAAACCACTTTTTTTGGATTCATTGTACCTCAAAACTTGTATATCCATCAAAATCTCGACATAGAATTTTTGACATGAATCTAATACTTTCTCTCTCTATATATTAAAATATGTAGATAGTAAGAGAAAGTAAATTTGATTCTTTTATCAAGTTCCGCAAGTTTTTTTTTTTTTTTTTCTAATGATAAAATTTTTTCCTTTGCCATGATGATAAATTCTAAAAATATATTAGAGGAAAGAGAAGCAGATCCTCCACTAAATTTAGCGCTTGGCATGCTATTGAGAGATTTGTTTGCTTGTCCCTAGGGGAGTTTAGACGATACGGCAGCTGGCATCACTGTTGCCCGTTGTTTATCAGCTGTTGGAGGCTGTCTCTTCTCCCGGCAGTCGGTGCCTGCGAGCGTAGCGCTGCGCCGCATTCATCCTGATTCCATTCCTTTGTTTTCTTCTATATCTCTTTCTCGCAATTTCGGCTACCTTCTACTTCAGTTTTT